>JAQFYM010000338.1:0-77349 GCA_034694785.1 Agrenia bidenticulata
AATCCTTTGATGGATTTGGCCAATTTACGAACTCGTCTGAACTATGAAGCCAGAAACCATGTGTGCAAAATTTCAAATCGATCGGGTTAGTCTGAAGTGAGTTATCGTGATTACAGACACACGGACACACGGACACTGGCATCCCCATTAGCCCTTAATCTAACGAACGGGCTAAAAACGGATTGATTATGATCAAAGGGTGGTGGCTGACCGTTCACCAGGAAATTGAGTTAGAGTCACGAAATTTTGTGAAAATATTCTTTCGGACAAAACATGAGAATTTTTCTAAATATGGGTCCAATTAGATTTTAAGTGAGGGGTGGGACCATGGGGGTTTTTTTTTTTTTCACACACCGAACGTCCTTTAATGTCATTAATCTTGCCCCCACCGCCAATAAACCTTTCAAAATATTGTAGTACGATATAAAAAAAATCTTTTTTTATTGTATTGAACACTCGGTATTTAATTTAGTTTTGTCATTGGGTATGAAACGAACATTCTTATTATTTTTTGGTTTGTTATTTGTCGGAGAATAATAAAAATATTCATCCTCTGATGATGAGGAACTTTCAGTTGAGCAGACAGAACATGCATCCAAACCCTCCGACGCACTCTCCTTAAAACGGACCTTCTCCTTCTTATCTACACGGACAGGACAGGGCTGTCTTACTTCAACATCTTCTCTAACTACTGATACCACCCTTCTTTTTTCAATACTTGATCTACTGGGGGTTAAGTTACCTGATCTACTGGGGGTCTGTCTCCCTGTTGATTTATTGCCACTGGAGAGATTAAGATTTTGATTATTTGTTGACGGTGGTGAAAAAGATTGATTGATTTGGCTATTGCTGTTAAGGCCAAGTGACCTAACTAATTCTCCAAGATGCCTTGAAACTATTTCATTGTCAAGATTTAATACCACCGATTCTGAACCTCTTTGAAGAATTATCGGCTCCAACAATTTCTCACCAGGGTCCTCAACTTTAACAACATCCTCTCTTATTGTTGCCACCACTGAATATTCATCCTCATCAATTCTCCCTGAATCCTCAATCTTAGCTACCCTGTGCCCCACCCCATGATATCCATCCTCGTGCCTCTCCACTCCAGAATACCCCCCCTCCTGCCCACCCAAGACCACTCCAGAATAACCCCCCTCGCTCTTATTTTCCTCCCTCTGCTGCACCAGCTGCATGCTGCTGCACCCCCCGCTACCCCCACGCGCCTCAGCAACCTCCCCCTTAATAAAATGATCGTTGACAATAGGCAACCCGATGGGGGCATTAACAGCAGAGTCCTCAGATTTTTCGATTTCTCTCCTTGATGCAAAGTCCATATTTTGATTGAATAGAACGTCATCTCTTTTCATGAAAAGAATTTTTTTCTTCCTATGAAATTGATGAATTCTTCCGCGGTTGCTCAAGTCACTCGACTCCACCTTCTCATTTTGAACATTTGGATTAACAAATTTAAAATCTGCATTATTGTCATCTGACATCCCCTTCGAACAATTCACTGAACAATAAATTTTACCACGACGGGGTAAAAATGGTACTCCCAATAATGACCTATGACATTCTGCACACGAAAAACATTGCTCTGTCGCATGCCAATGCTGTCCTTCATGCGTCATTTGACCTAACACACAAACAAAATCAATCAATCAATCAATCAATCAATCAATATTAAAAAATTCATACCTTGGTCAACCCCGATGGGTTCCCCACAAGAGTCACAGTATTCTGCAAATATAGAGTCAAAGCAAACAAGACAGTAAGGCTTTGTATTCTTCATTATGTAACGCTGTCCTCCAAGAATACCCTTCAATAACAAAACAAAAGATTAGCCCACAATGATAAGCACAAAAAAGATAACCACTGATAAGTACCTGGCACTCGACACAGCAGAAATGGTTCATATGGAAAGCTTTCCCTTCAGCTTCTGTGCATTCATCGCTGAAAATGATTTCATCGCATTGGAAACATCTTGGCTTGAGTGTCTCCGCGTGATGTCGTCCACAATAAAGTTTCTCATCAGCCGCAAAATAAATATTATCAACCAAAAGGTCACGACAAACTGAACACACAAAACAGGACGGGTGGTACACTTCCACATTCATACGAGCTGCTGAGACTATCATGTCACCGCTATACACAGGATCTCCACACTATCAACAACAACAAATATTATTGACCTTTTGACCTTAAAAATACCTAAAAAAGAGTTCTAAAAATATACCTCTGAACAAAAAGCAGATTTGGTAGTTTGTCTGACACTTCCTCTCCCAAGTGCTTCACGTTTTCGTTGATTATTAAAAATGATAAATTCTTTCGTCTCTTCTTCTGAAAGACCTTGACAATATCGAACTTCATTGTCATGAGGTGGCAACTGAGTCAACAACTGATTTATTCGATACTTTTCACCAACTGAATTCACATACGGGATCTTATCCTCAGCCAACGATGAGAAATATAAATGCACCTACTCATAACAAAAACATTTCAAAATTAATGAAACATTTTAAAAATAAAAATACTGACCTGTTCAGGTTTGATACCCGGAGGAACCCAAGTATATTCTTCCAGCGCACATCCCGAGTCATCATCAGATTGTTGGGTTATCATTCTTGTATTTGTTGTAGGTGGTTCATTTTTCAACATGTTGGATTCAACAGCATCACTAGAAAATAAAATTTCAAAAACCCATTTTAAAAACAAACAACCAACCCCCCACCGTCATCCCCACCTGATTTGTTGTTGAAAAGCAGAATGAAGACGAACTAAATTACTATTACGAGGATAACATACTTTCCACCAACTCTTATCAACTGTCAAATATTTTTCCAACTTTGAATTCATTTCATCTTTCAATTTTTTTTCAAATCAAATTTTTATTTTCAAATAAACAAGAAAAAAAAAAAAAAAGAGAAAGGGGTCAGGGTGGATGCTTTAGATAATAAAAAAAAACATGTAAAAAAAAAGTATCAACAGGTGAAATACCTTCAGGCTATAAAATACCCCCACCACTATAACACACACTTAACACAAAAATATACAATTCAAATTGTTTTTTACCAAGAAACTTTTACTTATTTTTAGAAATATATTATTTATTACGATTTCTATTTTTAGAATTTCTCTCTTTTCTTACGTTCCTGTTCTTCTGATGTTTTGGTTTAAGCGTAACTTTCGCGTAACTTTTTTCGCGTCAGTTTAAACTTGAAACTAAAAAGGACTAAGAAATGACAGACGTTGATGACTTGACTTTTCTTTTCAATAAAGTTTGTTCACACGACTCGACGACAATAAAAACCGGTTTCTTTTGTCACAATTGAGGTAATTTGAGAACAACAAAAAACAAAACAAGTTACCCCAAATACTCACACAAACTGTGAAAGAGTGCCTTTGAATGTTATTTAGGTAATACACCGCCATCTACAACTCAGTTTCATCTACTGACACACATTCTCGTACAATTTTAATTATTATTAAAAAATAATAATGTCAGACACTGAAGGGTCAGCTTCCGAACATGACGAAGAAGAAGTTGAAGAAGAAGAAGAACCACCTGGCGAAGATCTCATCGAAGAAGATGTAAGAATTTTTTTCATTCAAAAATTAATAAAATTATCGCCGGTTTAAAACTTTTTTTTTGACCTAAGGAATATGATGAAGAAGAAGAAGAAGAAGATAGGCCCAGAAAAAAGAAGAAAAAGAAAGAAGGATATTCAGATTTTATTTTAGAAGAGGCAGAAGTTGACGATGAAATCGAAGAAGAAGATGAATGGGAGGAGGGGGCTGAACAAATTATTAGAGACAGAGAAATGGATGAACATGGACCAACTGCTAGAGAAATTGAAGGGTCACTTAGGAGACATTCCATGTGGGAGTATGTCAGCTTTTACTTATCACTTTTATGACATTTATGACAATTATGACCTCAATTGTGACCCCAATTATGACCCCATAATAATAATAGCGCCCACAAAGAAGAAGAATTGGAAGAATATTTGCGTAAAAAGTATGCAGATGAGGCAGTTGCACAGCGTCATTTCGGTGATGGGGGCGAAGATATGAGCGATGAAATCACACAACAAACTTTACTTCCAGGGATTAAGTGAGTTTTTTTAAAAAAAGTTTTTTTTATGAGTTTTAAATGAAAACCCGTTTGTGAAGGGACCCTTCGTTGTGGATGGTGAAATGTCGTTTGGGTGAAGAAAAGTGTACGGTACTTCAATTGATGAGAAAAGCAATTGCATATGCAAATAATAATGATCCCTTACAAATCAAATCTGTCATCGCTCCTGAGGGCATCAAAGGTTACATCTACATCGAAGCTTACAAACAAACTCATGTCAAGCAGGTACTTTATTTAAACATTTTATTTAAGCTCCTTCGCTAACCCCCACGACTGAATTTAGGCGATAGATGGGATAGGAAATTTGAAGATGGGGATGTACAAGCAACAAATGGTTCCGATATCTGAAATGACAGATGTACTTCGAGTTACAAAAGAACAAGCTGGACTTAAACCAAAACAATGGGTTCGACTTAAAAGAGGAATTTATAAAGATGATCTCGCACAAATCGATTACGTGGATTTGGCACAAAATCAATGCCACTTGAAATTATTACCAAGAATCGATTACAACAGAATGAGAGGCGCCAAGAGGGATCCCAAACAGGTACAAAGCCCCCATACAGTTATTATCTTATCTTAAATCTTATCTAATGCCCCCCCCCCCTATGAAAACAGGACAATGATTTGAAAAGAAAGAAGAAGCGCCGCCCGGCAGCGAAGCCGTTTAATCAAGATGAAATAAAGTCGATAGGTGGTGAGATAACATCGGATGGTGATTTTTTGATATTTGAATCGAATCGTTATTCTCACAAAGGATTTTTGTACAAGACGTTTGCAATTAATGCGATCTTGACTGAAGGTGTGACGCCAACTTTGGCGGAGTTGGAAAAATTTGGTGAAGTTCCAATAGAAGGTTTAGAATTAGAAGGAGTTGCTGCGGGTAGTTTAGGAGAGAAACAAGATAAACATAATTTCGCTACCGGTGATAACGTGGAAGTTGCAGATGGGGAATTGGCTCATCTACAAGGGAAAATTATCGCCATCGATGGAGCCAAAATTACTATCATCCCGAAACATGAAGATCTTAAAGATCCACTCGATTTTCAAGCTGCCGAAATTAGAAAATTCTTCACTCAAGGAGATCATGTCAGAGTCATAGGGGGCAAATATGAAGGAGACACCGGGCTCATCGTCAGAGTTGAAGTATAAAAAAAATTATTCTCACATTTTATCATCTAAAACGAACGGGCTAATAATTAAAATGGGCTAAAAAATAATTCGTTTGTATTTTTGCAGATGCATTGTGTGTTTTTGTTTTCTGATTTGACGATGCACGAGTTGAAAGTGTTACCAAAAGATCTTCAACTATGTTCAGACATGGCTAGCGGTGTGGATTCAATGGGACTTTTCCAATGGGGGGATCTCGTTCAACTTGATGCCAACGTTGTAAGTTTATAATAATAATAATTATAAAAAACAGTGACTAAAAAAAAAAACTCTCCAGGTTGGTGTGATAGTCCGTTTGGAGAAGGAATTGTTCCACGTGTTGAATATGAATGGTAAAGTAGTGCAGGTGAAGCCGCAGTCTATTCAAAAGAAGCGTGAATCAAAACACGTGTTGGGTGTGGATTCACGTGGAAATACAATCCAGAAAAAAGATATTGTGAATGTCGTTGATGGAAGTTTGTCTGGAGATCGACAAGGAGAAATCAGCCACATCTTTAGAAATTACGCTTTCCTTTATTCAAGAATGTGTCTTGAAAATGGGGGCATCTTCGTTTGTAAAACTAACCATCTTGAACTTGCCGGAGGAATCGCCACTGCCAAAACTAACATCGCTTCTTCTGGATACATGTCACCTAGACTTAACAGCCCCATTCATCCTTCGAGCTCAGCTGGGCAGGGTAAGCTCTTTTTCAATACAATTGTAATGGAGTTTTAAAATGTATTTTTTCTGTTGTGTAGCATCGCAAAATATATTATCTGGTGGTCGATCCCCTTTGTCAAGTATGGGTGCAAATAGTCGACCTGGAGGGGGAGGAGGAGCAAGAGTTGGAAGGAATCGTGATTTGATTGGTCAAACGATAAAGATAACCCAAGGTCATTACAAAGGTTCAATTGGAATTGTAAAAGATGCGACAGAGACAACAGCAAGAGTTGAATTGCATTCATCATGCCAAACGATTTCTGTGGATTGCAACAGAATCTCAGTAATTGGTGGTGCAGGTGGTCGAACTGGAAATGTTACAACTTATTCTAAAACACCAAGTCGTCCAGAAACTTGGGGTAAAACTCCAATGCATGATGGATCAGCAACACCACATTATGCTGGAAATGCAACACCAGGGAATAGAACACCTGGAAATTGGGATGCTGGAAATCGTACACCATCATGGAATGAAGCTGGGTCACGTACACCAGCTGCTTGGGATTCTGGTTCTCGAACACCAGCTTGGGAAGGTTCTAGAACACCAGGTGGGGCTAATACACCCGCTAGAAATGAAGATCAAGACTATGGATTCGATTCCAGCTATAATCCACAAACTCCTGGATATTCACAAACTCCATACACTCCAGCCACTCCAGGAGGTAAAAACTTCTTTTCAATTTTAAGAGCCAAGATTTTAATTGTTTTTTAATGTGCAGGTTACGCATCGGACCACGGTTACTCTCCATTCCAGCAGCCACTGGCAAGTCCATCAAATCAATATTTACATCACAGCAGTGCGAGTAACAGCGCCCAACCAAGCCCTGCTGGTTTCATGGATAATCCAAGCCCTGTTGGAAGTTTCAATCAACCTACACCAAGCCCTGGATATAATTTCAGCTCACCCATGACACCCAGTGCTGGATTCGCTCCTCCAGGAACTCCTGGAACTGGTATTATTATTATTATTGTTATTATTCACCTTATGCTTATGCTTATGCTTATCTAATGTTAATGACAGGATTGGACTCGTTTGGCTCATTTGATTGGATGTCTAACGGAATAGAGGTGGTTATAAAAGAGTCCATACCAGAAGGAGATTTAAGAAGACAGACTGGAATAATAAGAAATGTCAACGTTGGATCTTGTGCTGTATTTTTAATACAAGAAGAACGAACTGTCAACATCCCTTCTGAACATCTCGTCCCTTCTACTCCAAGAACTGGTAATAAAAAAACCCCAATCTAAAAATTGAACCCCAATCTAACCACACCCCCTATGTTATTATTCTGTTTATAGGTGACAGGGTGAAGGTGATGACTGGAGATTACCGTGAGTACATGGGTCATTTGCGCTCAGTTGATGGTGGTGACGGTGTAGTTGAATTTGATGCAAGTCGAGCTATTGAGCATGACCGTATTAAATTTTTCCCATTAACTTATTTATGTAAATTGATGGAGTGAATTTATTTCTTAAAAATAAAACGTCATTAAAAAAAAATTATTGATTTTCTTTTTCTGCTTGTTTTCTTGCAAAAATTTGCTTTTGAGTCTCGTGACCAAATCCTTCGTCATAATTTCCTTTCACTTTAAACAACTGCTTAAAGTGATTCTTGCAATACAATGCTCCGTGGTGAAATGTAAAACTATCCATCCTATTCACACCAAAATCATTTTCAAAATTTCAAAAAAAAGAATTTTCAAAATTTCAAATTGTTAAAAAAAGTCTCACCTCATGATGGCCTTACAAACGGAGCACCTGAAGCAATTTTTATGATAGACTTTATTATTGGCTTCAAGTTTTTCCATGGCGTAGACTTTTTTGTCACAAAAAGCGCATTCCTCCGACATCCCGTCACCCTGATTCTGTAGCTCCTATTAAGTCAAGTCAAGTGTGTTTTTTTTCCCCAAAAAAAGACTAAAACCCCAGCCACCACCACCGATAAAAATTTATTTATAGAAATTGCCAATAAGCCAAATTTGTATTCCACCACCTTTTTTTTTTTTATTCACCATAGAAAAAGCTCACTATAAAAATAATACAACATGTTTTTTTCAAAATTTATTTTTAAAAGTTACTTTTCAAAACTTACCACAAACCGACGAACTTTGACATCTTTTTTTGGTACATTATTTTGCTTTTGAATCTGCTCAAACTTTTCACGCAAATTACGCGCGGAATCAATACTTTCCATTTCTGATGATGAACAGGTTTTTGAAGCGTTATTCAACGCATTCTCATCACTTTCCCAACGCTCAAAACGTGCACGCAAAGATTTGGCACGTGCCAGGCTCTAAACGTTAACTCTTTTTTAATCGTTCTTTTTAATTGTTCTTTTAAATTTTTAAAATTAAATCAAATTACCCCAACTTCTTTCAAAAATATATCTTCCTTGTCTTCACCTTCTTCTTCTTCATGCTCAGATTCTTCTTCTTCTTCTTCTTCATCTGCAATCTCATAAACACGAGATCCATCACGCGGGGGCGTAAACTATATTTTATAACATTATCATCAGTCAATTCATAATGACAATATGTTACAAAAGAAACCTGCTTGAGAGGTCTTGGTCCATTATCTTTGGCATTAGCTTGTTCTTCCAATTGTCTGAAAACGTTTAACATTTTCGACGCTGTCTTTGATTTCTCAATCGTCTTATCTTTGACCTCTTCTGACCTTACAACATTTGGGTCACGGTACACTTCACGCTCAGGGCTCTTCGAATCAACCTTGGAAATAAAACTTTACAAACACAAACACTTTTTTAAAAAAAAATAAAAAAATAAAACCCCTTACATCATCCCTTGGCGGAGTAATACGAAAAATTTTCTTTTCATTTTTTTTAGTAGTTTCCAATTGTTTTTCATAAGTTTCAAAAAAATTGAATTTGCTTGTCAACTCTTCAGTTTTTGCTGGTAAATAATTTTCCATCACATCAACAGAACGTACAACATCAACCAAGTCAGTTCCCTACACACAAAAAAACATCACAAATCTAACAAAGGTCAAAAGGTCAAAAAATCTACCTTGTTAATTTTGTTGATATTGTTGCAAGTTTTGTTGATAATATTTCCAGATTTGATTAAATTTTCATCCATTTCTTTAAAAATGCTTCGACTCTGTTTTGCCACACCCAATTGAAAAACGGCCGAATCTTTTTCAACAATTGATCTTTTTTGTTCTTCTTCATCATTTTTTACTTCACCAGACTCAAACATTTCACGCAAACGTTTCGCCTTCTCATCTCGAAGTAATTCCAAATCAACTTCACTTTTCACCACCTCACAAACCATCCCTTTCTCATACAACTCTTTCAAATGATTCGACTTTCCATGACATAAACGGGAACTGCAAAAAAATATCATTCAAAAATCATTTTCAATGCACATACATATCCACCATGACTTGACCCCCCCTACCACCTACCGAAATTTGTTGAGTTCAGCTTTTCTGTGTTCCCCAATTTCTTCATGTTTATGGTTTATGGTCCCCTCCTCCCACTTGGCTTTGATTTGAATCATTTGTTTGCATTGCATAATCTCAGACGAATGATTTTTAATTTCCTCGTCAGAATCATCTAAAATCTCTTTACTATTAAATTCTTCATTCAAAACTCCAACTTCAGTTTCACCATTTTCATAACGTGCCAAACGTTTCAAAACTGATCCTGATCTTCGAATCGGCGTAGACGGCGTCTCAGATGTCGGAGAAACATCTTTCACATTCATATTCTCAAACATTACGTACTTTGAACGGACATCTATCTGAAAATCATCCGACACTTTCTCCGATTCTATTTAAAAAAAAAACATTTAAAACTTTAAATAAATTACATATAAATTAAATTCCATACCCCTGGCCACATTAGCAAGCTCAATGGGTTGACTTTCTCTGATGATAACCTCCGGTATTTTTTCTTCTTCACCGTCAAAAACAACTTTGGGTTGGAATAACTTTTTAAAATGCGGTTTACAATAAAGATTCCCTTCATGCGAACTGTACGAATCAACACTGAACAAACAAAACTCCAAAATTTACTTTTACACAGACAGCTTGATTTTGAATGTTGTAAAATTCAAATTACCTGAGTTGTTTGTTGCACTCTTTGCACCTGAAACAATTTCGATGCCATGCAGATTTTTCAGCTTTTATGAGCTCAACTAAAAATACCTCCTTGTTACATGATCTGCATATCTTCAATTCCTAAAACATGTTAAACTTATTTATGCAAAATCTTTTTTTAATTTAAATTTTTTAAATCACCTCCTTCAATTCAGACGACTTCTTTGACAAATCATCAAACTTTGAAAAACTCGATTTCTAATTACAAAAATCATTTATAAATTTATATTTTAAAACAATTTTTTTTAAAAAAAACCCTCACCGGTCTCTCATCTTGGCACATATTTGTTAAGTCTCCAAAACTTCTCCTCTTTTTAATTAATTTTGTTAATATTTAGTTAAATAATTAAAAAAAATTTAAATTATTTTTAATGTTAAAATGTTACCAGGTTAGCCACACAAACTTTGGCAAAAACACGAGATTCACTCGAAATCTTGACTTCATCAATCTTTTTTAAAACACAATTGTTAAAAAATTTATTTATTAAAGACAACAAAAAAAAAACTTACCACCGATACACTTTTCGATTTTTTCGATTTTCGTTTCTTTCCAACTTCATCTTCTTTTTCAGTGACAATTTTCTCTGTTGCTCCAACTGCATT
The DNA here is from genome assembly GCA_034694785.1 of Agrenia bidenticulata. Taxonomy (NCBI): domain Eukaryota; kingdom Metazoa; phylum Arthropoda; class Collembola; order Entomobryomorpha; family Isotomidae; genus Agrenia; species Agrenia bidenticulata. The sequence goes on from JAQFYM010000338.1 coordinate 10,731, forward strand.
GACAATTGTTGTCTCTGTTGCTGCAGCTACAACCGATACTGTCTCCGCGACGGTAGTCTGAGAAATTTGTTGTTGTTCTTGATTGAACGTCATTTCAGTTTTCTTTTCCCGACGCTAAATTTTAAAAAACATGATTAAAAAATCCACAAAAAAATTTAATTTCGTTAATTTACATGCGCATCCATAACATGGACATCATTGACGTTAGCCCATTCTCCGATGAGATGGTTTTCATGTTGTGGTTGAGGTGATGGGGAATTGTTAGTAAAGTTACATTCGATATCATCATCAACTAATAAATCATCATCTGATTCTTGCATTATTATTTCCGACTCTACTAAACGATTATTATTTCCATGCAACAGCAGTTGATTCTCCATAAACAATCTTGTAAATGTGTTAGTCACTTCCAAATTACTCACTTTATTCTGCGTCTTTTTCACCAGAGAAGAGGATGTCGTCGTACTGCTCATTCTATTTTTAACTTTACCAATAGAAAAAAAACATTTACATAAACATTTTATCATTTCAAAACAGTTACACTATCAATTATTTAACAATTCAAACATATTCAAAATTTTAAAACATGTTCAACAAGTCAACAAGTCAACAAGGTCAACAAGGTCAACAAGGTCAATAAAATATTTAAAAGTAAAAAGTAGAAAAAAAAGTACCTTTGAAAATGTATCCAGAAGATTTTTATTAATTCCGACACCGGTTTAAAATTGTTAATAAATTTTAAAAAGGAAGATGCGAGAGAGGAAGTTGGTGAATGAACTCGTCGAATGGAAATTCCTCCTCATACTCCTCACCCTCTCTGTGCCTTTGTTGTATACTCTCTGCCAAAAACAGGAATATCCACCACCACCATGTACCAAAGGTATTCACCATCTGTTATATATAGAAGTCAGTGCAATAAACCCTTTTACAACAAGATTTTTTTTTTATTTCCTCATTACAAAAAAAAAAAATTTAAACGTCATCAAAAAGATCTCTAGGTGGCTGATAAATTATCGGGGCAGATGAAGGGGTCCCATACACACCGCCACTTTCAGCCATATCATCCAATCCACGCAAATTATCAACTAGACAAAAAATTTCATTATTTTTTCTTGATTTTTACATATTTTTAACCCGAGCCACGGCTTATGTGATCTTGTCTGTCTGTCTGTCCGTCATCACGATAACTCTCTTTAAACGTGTCGGATCGACTTGAAATTTTGTACACAAGTACATACAATGAATGAGTTCTAAGATGATCGGTCAAGTAGGGGACCTATAAAGACCCCCACCGGTTATGATTGGCAACATAACAAAACATGAGCTAGCGACCTCAAAAGTTTGCGGTATTTCTTTTATAGCAAATACAAAGTAATACTTGCGAAACTTTAATACTAGAGTGACCCCCACCGATTTTCATAAATTGGCTTAGAAGCTTGAAAATTTTTATAAACCTGGCTCGGGCTATATGAAGTTACACCTGTGAAAAAAAAAAAAAACCTGTCTGGTTGGCATTTGCAGCGGCAGATCTGCTATACTTTTTATCAAGCAATCGCTGACGCCTTCGTTTCTCTATAAATTAACATACATTATAAATCATAGCATTTTTTTTTACAATTATAATCGAACCTCTTTGAATGAGTTGAGTTCCCTCTGCAACTAAATCCAAAGTGATTTCATCCTCAACAAGAAATTGTTGAAATCCAAAAACAGATAAAATCTTTGCTCCGATTTTAAAATATGTCAACACTGATATCAACAAGATCCCCATCGGAAAATATATATTGAACCCTATCAAACCAAATTAGTTAATACATGAAGGGAATTTATATTTTTTTTGAAATACTAACCATCAGATATTAGAGAGAGGACATCCATATGACCCATCACTTTTGTATACGATGTCTCCTCTTCACGCTCTTTCAATATGTGACTATCCAATTGAAATACTGATATCACATTCAGACATAACGGCGGAGTCAAACGACATAGTAACCTACAAAACAATAATCGACATTCATTCGCTATCATTATTTCGAAATTTACAATTCGCAATGGGGAATTCATTATTAAAAAAAATAATTTAGCAAATATTAAATTATTAAATTTGGAACAACAGGCTATTCGCAATGGGGAATTCGTAGTCAATAAAAATAATAGAAACCCATACATTCCCGAGAAGATGAGTGAATATTCGTCAGTTTGATGTGCTCTGGCGAGATAGTAGAAGTTGAAGATTCTAATTTTGAAGATGGTATAGAAAGCGCATATTGCCATGTAAGCGATGGTGATAGTAGAAACGGCTTCAATCGTAACATAGTCATAATTTTCTTTAGCCAAGTTCAAAAAAACGGCAAAGATGCTAAGAACTGGAGATTGATTAAAAAATACGGCTTCACTCCAGATTACGGCTAGTGACATCAATCCACACAATATCGACAAACATTTCAAAATAAATCTTTCTATACGACAGCGCCAATACCACTCTGTAAAAATTAAACGGTTTTAAAAATCAACACTTTAAATTTTCAAATTTTTAAAGTGTTACCGATGAAAGGACTGCAAAAAAACTGTTGTATTGAATTTTTTTGATATAGTATAGATGGTTTGTAATGTGTGTCTCCACTTCTAGAATTTTTTTCCACATCTTCTAAATGAATTGTTGCAGTTATTTGATCTTCCCATTGACGTTCTACACGATGATAATTTTGAAGAGTTTTTTTGACTTGACGATGTAATTTCACTAATACTTTTTCATCAACGATTGGAATGTTCGATTCAACTCGTCTCCTTCTCATTCTTTCTCTAAATTCAGTTGGGATTTGCATCTCAATCGTTTCAATGTATTTCTGTAATCTGCTCGTCGGTGCCACTGCTTTCATACAACCTTGTAAGGACTTCAAACACACATTATTTTTCTTTTTAATTTTAATAATAATGTTTTTTTTACCTCTAAAACATCATCTAAATTTTCTTCGGCAGAATTTCTTTCTTGACTAAGTTTGGATATTTTAAAGTATCCGTTATTTAATGAATGTCCTTTACAAGATGATGACCATAAACGAAGTGGAACAGATACTAAACCATGGCCCAACATAAATACCAATAAAAATAAACCCCAACTATTTGATGCTGATGATGCGATCGCTTTCAATTTTTGCCTAAACAATGGAAAAATTAATTTAAAATAAACTTTAAGAATTTAAAACAAAAATTATTTACCAGTCCAGTTCAAGATCAGGACGGGTGGCCAAGTAGATTAAAAGGATGGAACAAATAAAAAGATAGATTCCATAATAAATTGCATTGTCCATCAGCGATGATCTCAATTTATTTTTTACTGTAAATTCACTATTAAAAAAACATTTTAATTGACGTGTTTTTTTTTAAGTTAAATAATTCCATACCCAGCTTGTGTAAAACTTTGCATCATTGGTAAAATTAACCTAGAAAAAAATTTCATTGTAAATAATGAAATAAAATTGTGAATTTAAAATGTTACCAAGTTAGACATTGACTTGACCAGTAGACAACCCTCCAGAGATTTATCATGACACCATCACCTACATAACTATTTGGCAGCTGACAAGGACTTGTCGAATTAAATGATGTCACATTCAATTGGGAATACTGGGACTGACATTGTCTGTACGCCGTCTATATTTAAATCACAACAATTCAAACCCCAACTACCCCAAGCACCAAGAAGATGTTGTTGATAAACTTACGGTTGAAATGTCGATAGGAAGTACGAACACGATGATGAAAGAAAAATACCAAGCAATTAACACAGACAGTGTCACTATAATATGATGGTGGTGCCTATATAAAAATCATTGAATTAGAATTGATAAAAAAGTATTTTAACTTTTTAAAAACTAACCAATTTCCATAATGAAAAAGTAGCCCAGCGGCCAAAAGGAATGTTGCCACTAAATCTAATCCTAACTGCCAACTCGACATTTCAAAATTTCATTATTAAAGTTAAAAACAGCCCAATAATTTTAACTTTTGAAGAAGAAAAAAATATGAACTTGGTTTATGCAGCCAATGGGAATGCGAATGGTGTGAGTGAACTCATAGAAAATACACACAAGACCAGTGTGTGTTGGTGAGTATGCCCGACGACGACGATCAATAAATTGAATAATCAAGTTTGAAATGTAATTTATTTTATACAAGAGAAAATGTTATTTTTAAGCAGTTCCCCCTCTGATGACGACGATGACCAAATGATCTTCTTTATCTTTAGCGACAGTTTCATTGTCGATGATGAGATTTGGGCAATTTTTTTTTAGTAAATCCCAACTGAAAGGACATGGAGGAAATGCATACAACACCCCCGTCAGTGACGCATCTTTCGCATTTACTAATGAAATCACTCCAGCTGCTTCCTTTTGTTTCAAATATGATACCAAATTACGAAGTGGACGGGTCTGCACTGCACCACTATCTTCACCTGGAGACGCTACTATACTATTCCCTGCTCCAGGCACCGACAAAAATACACCGTGAGCTGTCGAGCCTTGGATACGCTTCATCACATCATCAAGCTTCGTCTATTTTTCAAATCATTTATTTAATGCTCAAGTTTTTGTTTTTTTATGTGTTTTTTTGAACTCACCTGATCCAATCGTAAACGCTGAGTTATCCTTAGCTGTGTCTTGCCCTCTTCGTCCTTCATCAACAGCTCAACTCCATCCAAATCTCCCTCAGTCATGTACAACCTTTTAGAAAATATCCTCACAATTAATAACATGAAGATAAGCACATAAAGATAAGCACATAAGCACAAAAAAGTATTACTTGGTAGGGAACGAGCTATTTTTGAGTATGAGAGCTCCTTGCCATCCAAGAACGGCTCTTCTACAAATGTCTGGTATTCCTCTGGCAGCACTGAGAAGTCCGGCTCCATTTCTAGGTCGATCAGTAGCAGCAGATTCCGAGTCAGATCCACCCGGACTTGTACCAAGATCTGTTCCACCTGAATGTGTTGAACCAGGACCGCTTCGACCCGGTGGAACATCTCCAGATTCACGAAGATCTTCTAAAAAATATTTAAAAATTCCCATCAGAAAGTTGGAATATTTTTTATTTTTGAATGAATTTACCTCTTGAGTTTCTATTGAAATTTCTATTCTGTTGTCTGAAATTTGGTTGTCTGTTGTTATATTCATAATCTCCACCTCCTCCTCCAGCGGGTGGTTCTGCACCCCCTTCATAAGGATAATCTCTCTTGAATGGAGCAGCTCCTCCTGTTATTGGAGCAATTGGTGGTGCACCCGCATCAGCAAAATCTGTTCTCAGTCTCTTATCAGGTCCTCCTAACGGATATCCTCGCATGTCTTTCACTGCTGCTTGGGCTGCGTCAATTGTCTCGTATGTTATGTAAGCATTCTGCTCTCCTTTAGCCCATTCAATCTTCTTTATCGAACCAAATCTATCAAACTCTCTTTCAAGCATTGACAAAGTCGTCCAAGGACCCAAACCACCAACCCATATCTTTGTCGTCGCATTCACTTTACCGTATCCTATCTTACATTGAAACTTTCCTATATACTGTCCAGACAATTCACACTTTGCCCTAAGAAAAACAATCAATCAATAATCAATAATAAAAAATTAAAAAAATTAAATTACAAACCTCGAAGCCATGTCCAAGTTGACATATCTGACAAAAGCATAAGCATTTCCAGTTCCTGGTGGTGGTCTTTTAATGTCAATATCCTCCACACTTCCATATCTTAAAAAGATTCTTCGAAGTTCTTCATCTGTAATATTTACTTCAAGATTTCCAGCAAAAAGAGTTCGTGTAGCCAGCGGGTCATCTTCTGGTTGAAGATGATGTAAATAATTAGGAAACTTGTCCTTTTTATTCTCATATCGTGGACCACCACCCCCTGGGCCACCTGGAGGTGCTCCCATTGCAGGGGGGCCCATATGATGAGGAGGTGGCGGCTCCATATGATGCACAGGTGGCATCGCATTATTATGACGCATTGGTGCACCTCCCGGAGGATACCTTTTAAAATAACAAAAAAATTATTAATACCTAAAACCACACCCTCCATAATTAACTCGATTACCTTGAGTAATGCATTCCAGGGTTAGAAGGTGGTGGTAAAGCTCCACCACCACCACCACGAACATAGTCATGATGCATGTGATCTCTTCCTCCACCCCCTCCTCCTCCTCTATAATCTCGATTATTGTAGTGCATGGGTGGAGGTGGTCCTTGAGGTGGTGCCATAGCGGAAGATCTATCATATCGTCCATCATACCTGTGATGTTCATCTCTTCCTCCACCGCCCCCTCCTCCTCCTCCCCCTCCACGTTGATTATCATAAACGGGAGATCTGTAATAACGACTTGTTAATTTGATGATTGAAGAACAGAAGTAGAGAAAAAAAAGAGACATCGATGATGAAGAAGTAATTACCATTAAAGTCACATTAAAAATGATCAATGCACGCACTACAAAACACACTTTTAACTAACACTGTGTGACACACATTTTCACTAAAAATGCCATTTCAAATTCCGTTGACAAAATGAAAATTGATAGAAAAGAAAAATGCGAATTTGTGTGTGTTTGTATATGCCAAGAAAAGATCACAGTTTATCACAGACACTATAAATCGTCGTCACCACCAAATCACATTATCACCTCATTCACCTCAGCTACTGACTTTTTTTTTTTTTTTGGGGGGGGGGGAAATAAAATCCGCGTCGCTGAACTTGACACATTCACCTTCCGTAGACACGAAATAAACAAGCGATTAACAGATCACTAATTTTTTTTTTGGAAGAAAAGAAAAACCTAACACTCCTTTATAGAGATCAACAAAAATGACGAAACAATACCTCCTGTACATCTTGTTATCATAATCATGATGATGATGATGTGACGATGATTTACTTGTTGGTGGTGGGGGCGAATGATGAGTTGTACTTCGAGAATAATTCACCGTCGACGACGGAGCACTCTCATATGCTGCCTCTACTACCACCGGCTTATCGTATATTATTATACGAGACTTGGAATGCTACAAACAAACAACCAACACTGTCATCATCTGACATGTCTAAAATTATGTCAGTCACATTTAAAAAAGGATGTTACCTTTGCCTCCCTCGCATCTTCAGCAGATCTGAAGTAGACAAAAGCGAGTCTTTCTTCAGGTTCATGAACAACTTTGACACTGATGTCACCAAATCTTTTAAATTCTCTGTATAAAGTATCTCGTATAACTTCATCTGAAGCTTTTGGATGTAAGTTTGAAATACACAAAACTTTATATTGATGCATCGTCGTCGTTTGATGTCCTTGACCTCCAGCATGATGACCCCTACTACCACCACTGACACAAAAACATACATTTAACCATAAAATATAAAATATCTTAAAGTAAAAGCGTACCCATTATCTTTGAAATTATTTTGTTGTCTATAAGAAGAAGAGTCGTCATTGTTATAATTTCTGTTGTTATTATTTCTTGGGCTGAGATTCCTTGAAGTGCTCCTTCCACTATTTGACCTTCCTTGATGATGTCGATCAGAAGTTGACCTTGGAACTCTGTTGTCTGGAGATCCGTTATCATCAGATGAATCATTATTTGCAGGGCCGTCATTATAACGACCTAAACTACCACCTCCAGTACTTGATCTTGACCTCTTACTCATCGTATTCGGTGGGGGCGAATTCGAATCTCCTAACCTGTCACGCTTCATTCCGCTACTCTTGTACATTATTATTCATCAATCCTTTTCTCACACTTTTTCAATAAAATTCAGTCACTTTTTATAAACTTCACTTACAAAATGGCTGATCCTCCACACTCCATACAACCACACTCTTTTTATCAAACACACACTCTAACGGATTTCACAGGCAGTTTTCTTTAACACTTTTGAACTTTGAAATACTTAATTACAATTCACAATTAGTTCGATTTACAATTTTACGTTCAATGAAGTTTTTACAATCTGATAATTATTTCAATTTGGTATCAACTGCGGAGTAAATTTACATACAGATTATTATTATCCCATTATAATTATTGTCACCATGGAAACACATGAAAATAATATGAAAATAATATGAAAATGCAAAAAAAAAAATCCATGATGAATGACAGAAATTTAAAAAAAAAACTTTATGTTTTAATGTTTGAATATGTTTTAATGATATGAACTTTGAACATAAAGTCATTTTGCAAATACGCATCATCGAACATTGCATGAAAAATCGGTTAATAAATCATATGAAATTGTCTACTAAAATGAAAATTAAAAGTCCATTAAAAAACGGTATAAAAAACGGTATGAAAACTAGATGCTGGGGCCCTGAACTGTGCTGATGATGATGTAGCATTGGTATTCGGATATAGTGTGATGCCCGAGGTTGCCCGATAGTGTTTTGAGTATTTTAGGGAGTGCCCGAGTTTGGTGTGTGTGATGATTTTGTTATAAAGTGTTTTCTAGATGTCTTCGACTTATTATGACAATACGAGTAACTACGATAATGCGTCATACTACAATAATACAACCCAACAACCGATCGTCAAGCCAAGGCCTAGGTCAGCTACTGCTGGTCAGTACTCTTCCTTTGTAAGTGACGGACAATACGATCGAAGGGCTGTTGCTGCTGCTGCTCCTTCTTCTGCTGCACCACCATATTCCATTTATTCTTCTGCACCCAATTCAAGAAGAGCCAGCCCTGTCGTCTACTCCACCGTCGCTCCCACTTCACGTGTTAGAAGCTACTCGGAAACTAGATTCCTTGCCAACAATCAACAATACAGGTTGACCCATCAGCACTTTTTTACACCAGCACTTTTAAATGTCAAAAAATGATTTTCAAAAATGATTGTGTAAACAGGCAAGCGGCCCGTTCGTCGACGAATTCTCCGTCATACTACGGAGATTATTATTCGGATAGGACGATGATGGATGATTATGGTAACCCATTGATTGATGAGTATGCAAATCAAAGAACTTCAGCAGCCCCGCAACAACACCAACAACAACAACAGCCACATCATCATACACAACAATCAGCTCAAACAGCTCATCATCAAAGATCCCGTTCAACATCAAGACTCAACAGATATGACCAGGATACTCAATTCATTCCAATCAGGGATCGGTCACTTGATCGACAAGGACAGACTAATCCAACAACTGTCAATCAACAAAACATGGCTGCCAGAGGTGACACTATAAATACAAAAAAAACATGTAAAAAACATGTAAAAATAAAATGATAATGTAGGTCAACTGCCCGCCTCATCCGATCAATATTATGAAGATGAGTATTACCCGACGCACCCTCACGGAGGTTCAAATGCAACCCAGCAGCCAGTATCGATATTAAATCGTACACGTCATTCCTCACAACCAACAGGTCAAAGTGGAATTATGCGCGGAGGTCAACCTCAACAATTAATGGGAGATCCAAATAATTATCTCGATGAACTTCAAATACAAAATTCAGAATTCCAAAGAGAATTGGGAACTCTTAAAAAAGAATTAGAACTAACCAATCAAAAATTAGGAAGCTCAATGCATTCCATCAAAACTTTTTGGTCACCAGAACTTAAGGTGAATAATTTTTTCTATGTGTTTTTTTTCAAATTTTTAAAACATTTTTTTTAATTTACAGAAAGAGCGAGCCCTTAGAAAAGAAGAATCTGCACGATACAGCCTACTTACTGATCAACTCAAAATTCTCAACTCAGAAAATCAGGTGCACAACCTTTTGTTTTTTATATTTCATTAAAAAAAGTAAATAAAAGTACTAATTAATTGGTATGTAAAGAAACAAGCGCTGCTGGTGCGTCAACTAGAAGAAGAGTTAAGAATTCGTGCAATACGTGGAGGAGCGTCAATGGAGATGCAACGTCAGATGGAATCGTTGATATCAGAGAATGAGCATTTAGTCCGTGAGATTCGAATATTAAGAGAAACGATAAAAGAATATGAATTACGTCTAGAATCTCATAAGCAAACTCTACAAGCTCGAGATGAGTCAATCAAAAAATTATTGGAAATGCTTCAAGCTAAAGGAATCGGAAAAGAAGAAGAAAGAGCAATGCTACAACAAATGCAAATTCTTGCACAGAAACAGGTCAGCCGTTTTTTTTTTCAACTTAAAATAAAAAAATTTCATTGAAACATGTTTTGAATAAAATAGATTGACGAGCTGCGTATGGAAGTTCAAAAGCGTGACCAAGAGATATTGAGTTTGACAGCAAAGATGAAAACGTTAGAAGAGCAACAACAAGATTATCAAAGACACATTGCAGTACTTAAAGAATCACTTTGTGCTAAAGAGGAACATTACAACATGTTACAAGCTGATGTGAGTGTGAGTTTCATTTATAAACAAATACTTTAAAAAACATCATTGAAATAATATTTTTAATTAGGTTGAAGAATTAAGACAAAGAATTGAAGATAAGAATCGAATAATTGAAAAGAAGACGAATGTTGCACTTCAGGCTAATCAAGACAGAAATAGAATGGCCGGTGAATTCAATGAAATTCGTGACCAAATGGAAATCAAAGACAGAAAAATTAACGTTCTACAAAGGAAAATCGAAAATCTCGAAGATCTACTCAAAGAAAAAGATAACCAAATCGACATGGCCAGGGCCAGGTATGGATTTATTTTTTCATTTAAAAAAAACACATTTTTAATATAATTTTGTGATAGGTTGGCCCAATACCAGCAACAAATGGGTCACCAGCCTCAGTCTATTGATCCGATATCTTTACCATTGAGTAACTTGGAAGATGCAATAATGGACAAAGAGAAACAAATTCACCAACTGCGAGATCAAAGAGATCGAGCAGAGTCAGAAAAACAAGAAGAAAGAGAATTGCATGAAAGAGAAGTTGCAGAATATAAAATGAAAATTCATAACATGGAAGCGGAACTTGAGAAATTAGGAGTTCGACTCGAAAGAGCAATCGCTGAAAAGGTTTACTTTTTTTAATAAAAATAAAAAATTTAATTGGTGTGGGTTTTATGATAAAATTGGCATGCAGGAAAGGATGGAGTCTCGGTTGGATCAATCTCAGTCAGATTTGGGTAAATGTAAAGCGGAGTTGGAGAAGACGATTGGTGAGGTTGGGAAGACAAGTTCTGAATGGGAAAGTCATAGACAAAGAGTTACAAAGTACGAGTTGGAGAATGAGCGTTTGAAGGTAGATAACTGTAAGGAGTTTTATAATTGGCAAAGAAAAATAATGTGAAATGGGATTATCAATTTTGGATTCATTTAGACCGAAAACGAAAAGTTACGTTCGGATTTGGAAAGGTCACAGACAACTTTCGGACGAAACACACTTAGCACCAGCGCTGAACTTGATCGACTACAAGAAAAATATGACAAACTTGTCAGCGAACTTAGACGGTCACAGGGTGGGTTTTTTACTTTAAAAATCTTTTTTGATGACCTTTTTTTGACCTTTTTTCTGTTGTAAATTATAGCTGAATTGCGAATGAATCAGTCAGATTATGAAAGAGCGCACAATGAATTGAAAACGATGCAAGAGAAGATTGAAAAATCTCAAGGTGAAATTTATCGTTTGAAAGCGAAATTGGAAAGTGCACAGAGTGAAAATGATAACATGAAAGATGAGTTGGAAAGAAGTCAAACGGCCGTTAGTCGATTACATTCAGAAAAAGATAAAATTTCATTGGATTATGACAAACTTAAAGAAGATCTCGAAAGAAGTCAAACATCACTCGGGAAATATCAACTACAAGTCGAAAAACATCAACAAGGTTTCGACAAGTGCCAATCCGAACTTGACAGAGTTCAAGAAAAACTTGACAAACTTATCCAAGAAAATAGAAGGGTAATTTAAATAAAATTCTTTTTTGGTCATAATTCTAATTGTATGTATTTTTGCAGCTACAAAATGAGCGTGATAAGCTGTTGTATGATCAAGAGAATGTGCACGTTCAGTTGGATAAGCTACAAAGTTTGCAGTCTCGTTTACAAAAGGAGAAGGATCAGTTGCAGATGGAGTTGGATCGTTCACTTGATAAGCAAGAAAAGTCTCACATGTTATTGAGTAGGATTCAAAAAGAGAAGGAGCAAGTTTTGCATGAGAATGAAAGATTACAAGAGAGGTTGGATGTTCTGTCGTCTCAACATTCCAAGTCCCTTCGGGATAAAGAATCTTTTCAAACTGAAGTTGATTTGATGAAAGACCGACTTGAGAAACAACTCATAGCCAGCAATAAATTCTCATCAGATAAAGAAACATTACAAAATGAATTAGATTTAATGAAAGATAAATTCGAAAAAACACAAACTAATCAAACGAAATTCATTGAAGAAAGAGATTCTGCTAAATTAGAACTTGAACTTGCCATCGATAAATATGAACGGGCACAATCTGACATTTTTAGACTCAACTCCAAATTAGAATCTAATATCATCGAACTTGATAAAACTAATTCAAATCTTAACAAAATTCAAATCGAGTTCAACAAAATTCAAGACGTCTATGACAGAAATTGCATGCAAATGAACAGAATCAAAGAAAATGAAGACAAAATCAAAGAAGAAGCTGACAGAGCCAAAATTGATGCAGATCTTAACAGAGAAAAACTTGAAAAATTAACATCAGAACTCAAAAAAGAAAAAGATGCTAAAGCGGAAGAAATCGCTAAACTACAAGTCGAACTTGACAGACTTCATACCGTCTATGGGAGAGCTCATGCTTCACAAGAAAAACATGCCGGTGGGTTTACTTATTTATTTATCACGTAATAATTATAATAATAATGTGAATTTTGTTTTGCAGAGGAAGTGAATCGTGTTCGAATTGAGTTGGAGTCGACATCTCAGTTGAATGCTCGTCTTCAGGCGGAGGTGTCTCGAAGTAAATCGAAATGTGAAGAGTATGAGCAAGAGAAGGAGATGATTGAGAAAGAGTTGGAAAGGAGCCGTTTAAAATTGTTAAAGATTGAGGAAGCCGAGTCTTCGATGAAGCACAAGTTATCTCAGTTGGAGCAAAGTACATCAAGTACAGATGAGACAAAGATTCTTCAGATGAATGTTGAGAAATATAAAAAGCAGGTTGAGCATTTGACGGATGAATTGGAAAAGTATAAAATAGATATGCAACATTTGAAAAGTAGAGGAGAAAGACAAGTCAATGAAATGGCAGAGGTGAATGAGATCAGATATAAATTAGAAACAGATTTGAAAAGATTGACACAAGAGTATCAAGTTTTACTTGAAACTAATCAAAATAAACAAGAATTTAATGAATCAAGAATCCGTTTAGAATTAGAAGGGAAAACTCGTGAGTTAAAAGAAATTAAAGAACAATTTGATGAAAAATGTAAAGAATTAAATTCACTACGAAATGAAATTACAGAGAAAACAATCAAATTTAATCAATTGGAAAAAATATTTGATGAAAAATCTAAAGAATTTGATAAATTAAAATCACAACAAATTAAAGAAACAGATTTGGAAAAATTCAAATTAGAAATCATCAACAACAAAACAACAATTGATAAACAATCAAAAGAACTTTTAATCATGAAATCAGAATTTGATAAACAAGTCAATGAAACTAAAAAAATTAAACAACAATTAGATTTACAAATTCAACAACAACAAAATAATCCATCACCAGAAATTATCACGAAATTACAAACTGAAAATGGGAAATTAAGACAAAATTTAGAAGAGAAAATGAATGAACTTGCTAGACATAAAAATCTTTTCGATGAAAAAGTTACAGAAATTAATCACAAAGTCAAAGAACAACAAAAATTACAAGAAAGACTTGACAGATATAAAAATCAACAAGACAAATATGAAAAACAAATGTCCAAAATGGAACATGAAATGATGCAACTTACAAGCGAAAGAGACGAACTTGTAACACAACTCGAAAAATCACAAGAACTTTTAGTTCAATTCCAAAAAGAACTCAACTCAAGAGTTCAATCTGATGAAAAAGATAAAGAAGTTGCAATTCTTAGAAATAAATTAACTGAATATGAAACTGAAATCAACAAAATTAGAAAAACACTTCAAGATGAAAAAAAAAGAGCACAAGACTTTGTCGACAACAAAATCAAAGAAAAAGAAAAAACATTCAACCAAGAATTCGACAAAATCAAAAACAAATACATCGATGATGTCAACAAACTACAAAATCAAATCGATGCTCTCGTCACTGAACTCGAAAAGTCTAAGGTTAACTTTTTTTTTTGCTTATACAACAGTTTTTTTTTTCTCAAAGAACAAATCCGTCATCGTTAATTAATTTTAGTCTCAAAATAATCAAAAATTATTTTTACATACAATATATTTTTATTATATAAATTATTTTTGCAAAATTGAGACACGTAGGGCCAAGGGAGGTTTGGGTTGGGTCAAGATTTTTTTTAAATGCAAATTTCTTGGCAGAGATTTTTTTTTGCTCTTAATTTGCAAAGCAAGTTTTAATTTTTGTCATTGCAAAAAGTTCTGCAAAACATTTTTGTTTGCATAATAATATTTATTTAGCAGAATAAAATAAAATAATTATTGTAGATGGAGATGCAGCAAGTGCACGGTCAGTTGCAGTCGACATCTTCGGAGGCAGCTGAAGTGAATAAGCTAAGGAAGCAAATGGATGACCTAGGACACAAATTAGATAGTGTCAGTCAAATGTATTTGGAGAAGGAGGTAAAAAAAAAGGTAAAAATATATAAAAGAAAGGAAAAATAATTGACTTGTTGAACTAGACGGAATGTGATGAGATTCACAAGATGGTTCGTGAAAGAGAGAAGAAGTTGAATGATTTGCAAATGCAGTTGAATGATTCGAAAAAGGCAGCGGCGAACGTTCAAGCCGGATCTGCAACTTCTGACAAAGAAATGCAAAAAGAGATGGAGAAAGTCAGAGAAGAAGCTTCAAGAACTCAAGCCGAAATGGAACGATTACTTCAACTCATGAAAATGTCACAAGAAGAACAAAATCAAAAGGACAGGGCCATTCAACAACTTCAAGAGTATGTTTATAACTATAGTTTATGACATTCTTAAACCATAAATTTTTAGGTCATAAGACCAACATATTCATGACCTTTATGACATTATCTTTCTAACAAGTACCCACATGACCTAAAAATCTATTGGTATTTTGACTGAATTATAATTCATGATTTTCTTAAACCATAAATTTTGAGGTCATAAGACATATTCATGACCTTGATAATAACAATGTTTGATTTTGCAGAGCACTTCGAGCAGAAAGGCAGAAGGCATCAAGTGACCAGGTAAAAAATAAAAAATCTTTTTTGTGTGTGTGCGTGTGTTAATATTTTTGTGTGTGTCCGTAGGGTCCAGCCGGTTTCTTGAAATCTTTATTCTAATCATCTCGGACTAATCTAACTCGGGTTTAAATCATATCTGCTATAATTAGTAAAATAACAGAGTGTGTTAGACTGGTGCTTATTTGATGTATTAATTTTTCGCATGCACTGCCAGTGTTCATTTTATTTTATTTTGAAAATAATGTTATTTTTTTATTGTGAATGATTTCTCTGTATAATAATAACGTGTGACGAAGAGTGTATGTGACGTAGTCGTTCGAATTTTGGTGCATACAAATTAACCGGTATCAATAATTTTAAACCGGTATACATTCTCTAATTGATAATAATAAAAAACTGTTCAAAATAGACCATCAAACTACTTGAACAACATTCTTTAGAGTTTGAAGAAATTATCAAACTTGCTGATCAAAGACTTTTTTATATCAAACAACTAGAAAATATCATCACAATTAATCAACTTTCGTAAGTCACAATCAAACAGTCAAAAAAAAGTCGGCATGTTGAATAATTTTGTTGTTTTAAAAATTCTAGTGTTGACTTGCGTGTAGAATTATCAGAGAAGGATGTTGAGTTGGCCTCCCTTGAAATGAGTGGAATAAAAACGGAAGAAGAAGAAAAGAATTTAGAGAAATTGAAAATTCAACGGATGGAACTTTTAAATAAAATAAAATATGAAGATGAACAAAAAATGAATCTGTGATTTTTATTAAATAAACTTTTATTACAAATCTTTCATTTCTAAACTTTCTTCGGGAACTTCTTCCAAATCAGCTTGGGTCTCTTCTTCAGGAATAAATTTTTCTTCTTCAGCGTCATCTTCATCGTCATTCTCTTTCTCCATCAATTGACGGGCCAATTTCACAGCAAAATATTCATTGTAATGAGCTTTACGCTTCGACTCAAATACTACCAATTTACCTAAGCAAAAAAATATCAGTTGCATTATTCAAATTACTAATAAAAATTATTTTGAAACCCACTTTTAGCTTCTGGGTCCATTTCATCTTCTTCCTCTTCGACGTCGTCCGGATTGTTCATAAAACTAGGTAAACCTTTTTCTTTGATTTTCTTAGCAAGTTCCTCCGGGTCAAGAAGAACTTCATGAGATTTTTTAAGCTGACTAGGATTCTTTTTATCTTGCTCTGAATTTTGCAAATCTTCTTCACCATCTTCGTAATAGTTAAATGGAGTTTTGGGCTCTTCTATCTTCATGTGACCATAATCTTTATCCGCCGGGTGCAACGTCTCAAGAATATTCATCTCATCAAATTTCGCACTTTTACTAATTCAAATTACATAAGATTTAAATTAGACCAACAATTAATAAAATTATAACCCTTACGAGCTCTTCCTGTTTGTTGATGGGTCATCCTCTTCAGGAAGAAGATTTGTTGCAAAGTCAGAAGGGACTGGGCCTAAACTTGTAATGGAACTTCGAGGAGTTGCAAAGTGACCTTTGCTATTCGTATCAAAACTACTCGACTGTTTCAAAATCCCTTTTGGGGGCTTCTTATTCAAATTCTCCGACATTTTTTCAATACAAAATATTTAATTCATCATTAACTTTTATTTAGACAGATTTTCAAATAATACCGCTCAACTCTAATATTTAGGAGGAGGTGCCCATCCCATACACAAACCGAGAACTCGGAACCGATTTCTAGCGAATATCCGTTTCTTTAGTCAAAATCCAATAGAGTCTGTGCTAGACATTTATATGGGCTCTTCGGGTGAACTTTTATGAACTTAGGGCCGTACAAAAAATGACATTTTGATACACAGTTGATTTATTGAAATTAAAAATGAGTTAATAGTCGGTGCCCCGACTGACGACTTCTTTGCAAGTAGGTCTAAGCATGATAGTATGTTCAAACTGAGCAGTGTAGCATCCTCTTATGTCACACAATGGAGGGTAAGCATCCACAATCCCTTTGTCACACAAATCTTTCAATCCCATGAGATATTTGGATTGACCTAGACGGTCCAACCATCGACGACAAAATGCTAGAGTCCCAAAATTCTGATTAATTACTTGAAGAAGCTGCTTTGACTTTGGAAGACGGAGGGGCACGTGACCTGCGAAATAGTTCTTCATGTAATGCGATGTCTCCATGTCATCGTGGACGTACCCTTTCCCTATACAAACATTTTTTTTTATTAGCTAATTAACTAAAAATTTAATAAAAAATAAAAAACCTGTAGATCCAAATGTTTCAATCGCATAAATTTCATTCTCTTCCATTACAGTCGCCTCACCACCTTTGACTATCGGCACCGTCTTCCCTGCATGAATTCCTAACAACAAAAAATCATGCCAAAATTAACAAAAATTGACATCTTGCAAAAATTAAACGGCGAAAAATGTAATAAAAAAAAGTTAGCATACGATATTGATCGATAGAATGACCGTTAAGATTTCGAATAGATTTGACTTGATAAGTTTTCCCGTCTAATTCGATTTCATGAGACTCCATGACTTCTTGAATGGCTGCACCAATATCACAAAGTCTGACCTAATAATAAAAGAATTTTTTTAAATGTCCATGAGAAAAATAAACTGAAAATTTACATCAATTCCAGCTTCACGAATCCCCGTCTCTGTTGCCTCCTGTACAGCCTTCAGAAGTGGATCATACTTTTCGTTAAATGTCAGCGTAAAGGCACAATCAATTATTCGTCCTATCAAATTATTTAATCAATTACTTTTCAATTCAATTTAAATCTTTTTCGCTTTACCATTCACATGAGTTCCAAAATCTATTTTACAGACATCATCCGCACCTGTAAATTAAAAAGATTACTACCCTTGGATTCTATTTCCACATATGACAAAATTTTCATTAAAAAAATGTACCAATGCAAAGAGTGTCCCCAGCATTCGGAGTATAATGTGCAGCGACATGATTTAAACTGCATCCAGTAGGGAAAGCGAGTCCGGCCTTGAGCCCATTTTCATTGATCATATTCCTGGACGTCGATTCCAACTCTTCACAAATCTCAGTCATTGACATTCCTGGTTTTATCCAATCTCGAATGTACTGACGAGTTTGTCTACATAAAATAATAATAAATACACATTTTGATATAAAAATCTGTATAAAACCTACTCGTTATCGTGATTACAGACACACGGACACTGGCATAAGCCCTAAATCTAACGAACGGGCTAAAAATGAAAAAACCCCAACCTGTGTGCCTCGGCAGCCCTACGCATTTCTTGATAAGTATCTTCATTTAATTTCTCCATTGTTTTCTTTTCTTGTAAATTTTCAATCTTTTGATTTTTCAGTGGATAGTCAAGAATTTGCCCTTGTGGGTATTTTTGATTCGGATACAATTTATCAATCGGGATGGTCGGCTTTGGACTTGTCTGCTCTAAACATTTTTCTGATTTTTCTACAACGTCTTCAGGTTTCTTTTTATTTCGGATCCGTTTTTTCTTCTTCTTCGCCTCCTCCCCATTCAAAACCAAATCCTCCAAATTTTCATTCATCTCCGACAAATTATCTACAACACTATAACAAAAAAAACTGTTTTTAATTACTTTTAAATTAAATTTACAAATTACAAACCTCATTTTAAACCCGGTGTGTTTTAGTGTTTGGAAAGAAATTTCAGTTTTTCTCTCTTGTGTGAAAGCAATGCACTAAGAGCCCGAAAGATGGTGTGTGCATGGGGTAAATATTTTTTTTTAAATGACCTTGTAAACTTTTTTCAAATAGATGTTTGATTTTTGTAAATATTTTTTTTTTAATAATGATTTTTCAAAATGATAACAAAACGATTTCTATAAATTTTAACTTTAGCTTTTCCCTTGGGTGAGAGTTGGCGGTGTGGCCACAGTGTCCTTTGATTCAGGTGGACTTCCCGTCTGACGAATGCTTGTTGGTTTGCTGCTAATTAATCGAGACCACGTCTCTGTGCCCAATGCTTTTGCAAAATGGTCATCAACTATTAATGATAAATTTATTAGCATGCGAATTAATGCGAATGAATGCGAATTAAGTAAATAACCTGAGATGGTCTGTTCAAGTTGTTGGGACGCTCCCTTGTTGGCTTGATCATATTGATCTCCAAGTGATCGTCTAAAATGTTCGTCAATGTCATCTTCTTTGCTTGTGATGACGACGACTCTTCTGCTTTTGCATCCCGTTTCCTCGACTTCTCTGTCAATTGATGGGGGACGCTTTCTTTTTCTTTTGACAAGTTTTCGACGGATGAGAGGAGCAGGGACGGCATCTGAATCCGTTGATGTCGATGAATTGGATGGATGACGAAATCTTCTTCGAAACTTACCACCACTACCTCCAACACTGCTTGTTGCCGGAGTTTGGGTCGCATAATATATTACACTTGGACGTCGAGCGTGGTCGGTTCCACTACCATCTGATGTACTATTCTCAAATACTTTTGCTGTTGAAGGGGGTCTACAATCAAATACATTTCAATATTTTTAAACAAAATCAAAATGAGTTGACAAAAGAGTTAAACTTACAAATCGTTTCCATTGTTCCATTTTTTTTTGTAATTTTCTTCTGAGCTGGTTTTTTTTTTCTTGCAAGTCATGTCCAAAGGTTGGTCATCAGATTCGATAGTTTGATTAAGTGCTTTTTTAAGTATTCTACTTGATGATGTGGGTTGATCAGGAGGGTCATTTCTTTTCAGTCTCATGTCAGATGTATTAGATGGACTCACCATCCCTGCTGCCCTTGATAGGATGTCCAATGGAGATTCCATAATTTCCAACTGAGATCAATTTTTAAAATGTATTCAAATGGAGCAGGAAGTTCATTCAATAATTTGATGAATGAACATAATTTTATATGATGAATGAAAAACGAAGAGAAGATTCTTTTGTTTGGAATTCCTCCACAGACACTCAACCTGGAATTCTCACATACAGATAGCGTACTAAACACCGTTACTTTAGCATTCATATGAAAATATTTTGACCCACAAAAGCCCCTACTGAACCCGGCTCGGATGCGTGATATTCTCATTATAGAATCGTAGAAACCCGGGTGGAGTCGGTATAATACCCGGGTTACAATTATATATTGATCGTCTCGCTTATTCTAGCTGTTGACCTGCGCCAATAAACACGTTCGACCCACCCCCACCAACCGATAAATGGTTTCTTAACTATTCAAAACAAAATATATTCAATCGTCTTCCCGTTAATGTAGAAATGACGCGACCTTTTATCATCAAACTAAATGTGCCTTACTGGGCTACACTTTGGTTCTCTATTTTTATCATCACCTCCACCAAATCTGAAATACAACAGGATAAGGGCATTTCAAAACAAATGTGAATTTTAAATCTTTTTCCAATTTTAAGACAGCATTTTAAACTAGTAACAAAAAAATTATTTTTTTAACAGACTAGAGAATTGGTCGTCTAAATTTGGTGGACCACTTTTCGAGTTCGGCCGGTCCGTCACTAAATACACCGAGCTACAAGGGGTAACTATTTTTTATTTTAAATTGAACTAAATTTTAAAAACTCTTTATTTTTTACAGCGCTTCCAAAATAGCGTAGGTTCAGAAGTTAAAAAAATAGAACTGGACAAACTGATAGTTGAAATGACCAATGAAATGAACACTGCACTTAAGGAAAAAATAGAATCTATAAGGGTAAATTATTTTTATCCATCATGGTGTGTTATGAATTTAATTGTTTTTATTGTTAATCTAGAAAATAATGTTATGGGCGGAGGAGAAAGCTCTAGAATATTATGAAGTTCCTCCTGACTCACGGCCAACACCCGAACAAACTTATTATAATGCTAAAAAGTTAAACCCTAAAAGTGGAAACACCGACAAACGATATCATCAAATTGAACTTCTATTAGATCATCATTTCGGAACTAATGTCAACACTAGCTTCAGCTCCATTCATGTCCCCACCAGCATCTATGAACTCAGTATGGGTTTTCTTTTTTACTTTTTTTTCTTTAATTATTTTATTTAAATGATCATTTGAATATTGACAGAGGAAGACCTGCTAGAAGCGATAGGATGGTCATCAAATATGGATAGTACATTCATATCAAATTACCAAACGAATCCAACCCTTTCATGGCAATATTTTGGCAGTGCTACCGGCTTTCTTAGACAATATCCGGGTAATTTAAATTTCAAGAAAAAAGGGTAATTAAAAACCGATGTAATGATATAAAATTTTGTAGCGATGAAATGGCCGAATGAGAATTCGAACAAGCAGAATCCAGATTTGTATGATTGTAGAACGCGCCCTTGGTATGTGACTGCGGCCAATAGCCCAAAGAATTTAATAATTCTTCAAGACATATCGGGTTCAATGACGGGCCTAAGAAGAGAAATTGCTAAACACACAGTCAGCACTATTTTAGATACTCTTACTGAAAATGATTTCGTCAATGTCTACAATTTCTCAGATGAAGCCACCCCCGTCGTCCCTTGCTTCAAAGATATTCTCGTTCAAGCCAATTTAGAAAATGTACGAGAATTAAAAGAAGGGCTAGATCAAGATCATACCGCCGGCGTCGCCAATTTCTCTGCAGCTTTAAATACTGCCTTCGATATTCTTGAAAGGGTACACATGTTTTTTATTTATTTATTTTTCAACTATAATTAAATTGTTTTTTTTTTCCTAGCAATTCAACGATAATCAAAGCAGTCATTGCAATCAAGGCATCATGATAATCACCGTAAGTAAATCATTTTTATAGTAAATATGGGTATTTCAAAATTTTAAAATGTACACAGGATGGAGCACCATATCCATTTGAGGATATATTTAGAG
Source organism: Agrenia bidenticulata (assembly GCA_034694785.1). Classification (NCBI taxonomy): domain Eukaryota; kingdom Metazoa; phylum Arthropoda; class Collembola; order Entomobryomorpha; family Isotomidae; genus Agrenia; species Agrenia bidenticulata. Next base: position 32,880 of record JAQFYM010000338.1, read on the forward strand.
CCCGTCAAAATCCGATGCATATGGCACGGGTGTTTACATATTTAATCGGACGAGATGTGACGGATAAACGGGAGGTGATGTACATGGCGTGTGCTAATAATGGTATGGTTTATTGCATTATATAAGAGACTTAAAAATAATAGGATGATTTTGTAATTGTGTATAGGATATTATACTCACGTGTCCACATTGAGTGAAGTGCAAGAGCAAGTGTTAAAGTATATTCCAGTAATGTCGCGACCGATGGTAATGCATCAACATCATGAAGTGACATGGACGCCAGTTTATGCAGATATAGCCGTAAAATTTTTTAAAATTACTAAATAGCTTTTCCAGCAGATTAGTAAAAAATTGCTTAACTTGTAGGGGCTAAATATGTTATTGTGTTTAGGAAAGCCCAAAACGTAGACGCAGAACTTATTGGCTGCTTAGATTTAAATCAAAGGTAGTAGCATTTAGAGTTTTCAGTTAACCCCCTTTTTTGCTTACCCCTTTGTCAGTCTAACTAATTAGGTTCAAATAAGAGACAGACACAGAATAGCCATGCTCCGAGTATTCTGTGAGAGAGAGCTGTGTGTGATTATGATAGGAAGCGTACGAGACAGACTGGTCATGGCATGATCATAACTCACGTCGACAATATTGGAGATCTGGAAAATATAAAGAATATCTAAAACTAAGACTTAATCAAAATGTCTCCATCGTGGACGTGCCCGATGCGGACCCTGAAGCCGAAATACAAAGAATCATGGAATTCCTAAACGATGATTATCAAGATAACAATTATTTTACTAACACTTCCTGTACCTGCCCAACAACACCAAACGTTAGTTTCATCAAAAACCTTTTTGAAACGTTTCATTGTGAAAAGGAAAGGAAAAACTGTTTCTGTTTAAAACACTTTTTTTTTACATTTTCAAAAGTTTTCACGATGGAATAAGTTGAAAAATAGTTTGATGAAATTTGCTAGAGTTTTGTGAATTAAAATAATTAAACTTTGCACGTTCTAATTTTTGTTTCTCGATTTAGCTTAATAGTGAACAACCAGTCGCTCTTGCAATCAGTGCCAAGAAATTAAAAGAGCGTTTAATCAAACTGCATGCTAATTTTACTCGCAAGGTAACCAACTAACGCTTCTCCGGCCTCGCTTGTTTTTTTTTGCATCACTAACTCTTTTTTTTATCTTAAATTATTCCTTTTAAATTAGCAGGCAAAAGATGATTGGATTACACAATCAAAAAAAGAATTCAAATTCGTCGTCAGTGCTTCCATACCCGTTTTCGATCTCAGAAATGCAACCGGGAATGGGGTAACAATATTTAATAAAAACACAGGAGAGACATGAGGAGAAAAATGAATATGGTTTTAATTTTTTAAGGACCGTATTGCGATATTACTTGGAGTAGCTGGGACAGACGTGACAGTTAAAGAATTGGAAAAAATTGCATCCCCTTTTAAACTAGGCGTCAATGGCTATGCTTACATGATAAATAATAATGGCTACGTCGTATTTCATCCTGACTGGAGACCCGTTTTTAGACATGAACTTCTTAAACCTAATTACAACACTGTCGATTTCTCAGAAGTTGAACTCATTGACAATGATGCCACACTCAAAAATAACGACTCTGTTCTACTCGAGGTAGAAATTCTTTTAAAGAGGGGTTTTTTTAATGTTTAAAACTGTTATTTTGTTTTAGATGAGACAGGAAATGATTGAGTTGGATCGTGGATATCGAAATCTTAAAGTTCGAGTTCATCAGGATGATTTCGTTAGTTTTATAATATATTAATAATGATTTTAATAATATTTTAATAATGGTTTGATAACGCGTATAAAAATGTATAGAGACGAGTGACGATAAGGAAGCAAAAGTATGAATACAGTAAAGTCAAGCTGACCCCGTACACTTTGGGACTATCCGTTCCAGCAAATTTGAATAGATTTACTGGAGAAATGGAACTTCGAAGAGATCTTCATCAAGGAATGGACGTATCAAGTTTTTTTGATAAGCCAGATGAACCTAGACGATGGACAATCAATCCTGAATGGACATATTGTGACTATGTCAGAGGGGGTCACAATTTTGACAATAAAGAAGACTTGCTTTTACATTTTCTCAAGAAAATTCAAAAAGCTAAACAATCTTGGGCTTGGAGAAACACCGGAGTGGGAATTAAACCAAGACATTCTGCCAAAGATAAATTCCTTGATGGAGATATCTACTCTTGTAAAATCTTTTTTTCATAATTTTTCAACTTTAAAAAAAAAATCTTTTTCAATAAAAAATTAATTTGTAGGTGAAAAAGAGTTGGTTCAAAGTTTGGTATTTGATGCCAATGTGACGAAAGTATTTACAGAAAAAACACTTTGGAAAGTAAACAGAGATGACAAGTAAGAATTTTTTTCATGCACTTAAAATGAATTTTAAAAAAAAATGTAAAAAAAATGTAAAAAAAGTGTCGGTAAGTAATGAAGAAATGTATTAACACCCAAGCCCCATTGCACTATTGTTTGCGTTGATGCCGAGGTATTTGTCTAAAATATATTCATGCAATAAATAATATTTTAATCGGAAATTTATTTGAAACATTTCAAATAAATTTCCATTCTCCCTGGTTTGATCTTGCACACGTTGCACCCGTTGCACACTCTCTGGACGGATTATTTTCACATCATTTTTATATTGAAAAACAGTTAATTAACAAATCAATTATTTCAGGGAACTCATTGAATTAAACGGAGCTGTGATGGCTTTTATTGCCACACGAAGTGGTCTCACAAGGTAACTTTAAAATTACTTTAATGATTTTTCAACTATTGATTTATTTTTTTGTAACAGATGGACCGACTTTCAAAACACAACCAACAAGTAAAAAAAATAATAATTTAATCCTTTTAAAAACGGGATTTTCAATAATTTTTTTTTGGTAGGGACTTTGTAAAGAATAGTAACAAGGCAACGGGTGAATTATGGTACAAGCGGGCAGTTGAAAGGTACGAGAAATATCCGGATTCTTTCGTTTACTCTGTACCGTTTGATGCTGGGCAAAGAAATGATAGTCGAGTGACAGCAACAAGAGCCGTTTTCGTCAAGAAAAATAATCTAGAAGCTCCTGTTGCCGTCGTTGGGGTACAACTCAAACATTCCAAATGGGCTTCAAGATTTTTCGAAATCACTTCAACCGTAAGTTCTTTCCCCTCGTTCTTTACTATTGACGGTACCATTACCTTCCCCCAAACTTTGGGGGAAGTTTGGGGGAAGGTGACGCCTTTATTAATTTATGACTTTTCTCAGTGCACTGAAACAAAAGGTGGAGGATCAAATTATGTCGACGGAAGCTGCAAAAAAACATGCACGTACGATTAAATCTTTTTTTTTTCTGCATGCTTTTTATCTGCACGCTAAAAAAACTTTTTTTTGCACGATTTTTTTTACAGTTGCACGCTAAAAAAAAGGCTAAAAATATTGTGTAAAAATGAAATTGTAATTGTTAGTTCTGGAGAATACGATTGTTTTGTGCTTGATGACAATGGATTTATCTTGATATCTGAACGTCACGAGGATACTGGGCGATTTTTTGGTGAAGTTGATGGAACAGTCATGGAAATGCTCGTTAATAGTGACGTCTATAGAAAAGTCAGAGTTGTCGATTACCAAGCCGTTTGTTTCCAACCCGTTTCAAGAACTAACTTTGGAAACTTTTTAAGAACTGTACGTTTAATTAACAAAATAATTTTACGAAGGTCATTTTTATAATTGTAAAATTTATTAGCCGCTAGATCATTTACAAAAATTGTGTTCATGGATTCTCGGATGTATGGCGTGGGGTTTACTTCAACTCAATTTACACAGCTTCATCAACCCCGACTTCACTTCTGTACTCGCCGATAGTAAGAATGTGCCGATATTGTTTTGATTCCAACATTATAAATAAATATTTTGTAATGTGATGTAGTGTCATTGAATGACGAAATTCATTTGATCGATGAGGGAACGAGTGACACACTTCACCCGTTTCTGGATCTTGCCTCAATAAACAAGACTCGTTTACGACCATGTGACAAGGAATCATTTCTGTACACATTTGGATCATCCTACAACACCTACAACTTTAGCTATCATGGCCTACTCACCAAATGTGGACACTCAAGATGTGACGGGTGCGTTTTACTTTTTCAAAAGATTAATTCCAAACATTACCTTTTTTTTCGTTGTAGTTATTTCAACGTACATTTTATACCGCACACGAATTTAATTCTGGTTGTGACTGACGGGAAATGCCGATGCGGATTGAACAATACAAATGTTAAAGCTAAAGAAGTTAACTACTACCCGGACGGTGGAGATATTGAGGAGGATCAACTTTGTCGATACCCAAGGGTCAATCTTTTTCGACAAAAACCAGAGTCTTGCGTCAACTACAATGCTAACGTAATTATTTATTTTTAAAATCTTTTGATACTTTGGAATCACAATTTGTTTTTATAGGAAAGGGACATAAAAGAAGATTGCGGTGGAGGTGGGATGTTGAAAATACCGATTCTATTAATATTGGTCAACATCGTTATATCCATTGCAAGATAAAGCCTTGACACACAAAATGTTTTCCAATTTTTTGTGACAATAATTAACAATAAAAACTTGTATTTAAGAAATCAATTTTATATGATACAAAAAATTCATACATAATTTGGGAAATGTCATGTTTAGTGATTGATTGACTATTGATTTAAAAATTGTGAGAGAAATTTTTTTTAAGCCTGTTGTTTATGAATTAAATCTTCAGCTTGGTACATTTTCCAAACGACAAGGAAATCTCTAGCTAGTCTAATGAAAGTATGAGAAGATGTGATGACCATGGCAGAGATTGAAATTAGTTGATACCATTCATTCGTACGAATTAAAATGAATAAGCAAAGAAGTAAGACACTTAAATGAAATCCAAGTAAAAGTCTTGAAAATGAAGAACCACTAAATAATAATTGAAATCTTATGTGAGCATTATTACCCGGCTCAGATGCAACACATAACATCCCTTCCGCTTTATACATCTCACGCTGATTTATACGAGCGATCGCTCCCGGTATGTACATCCCTTCACATGTCCATCTAGTCAGAAATTTCTTTATTATATCCATTATATTTATTATTATTATATAAAGAATAATCTCACTGATTGGAAGGGATGTGTGTCCATTTGATTCTTGTCCATTTTCCTAAATGACAAGCAGCTTTATGAAGTCCATCACTGAAATCTGGACAGAATGCTCGACTTATTAAAAGTCCAAATATAAACATCCACGATAGGGCCAAATGCTGAGCCACCCACCACAAATCATAGCTCACGTATGGCTATAATAAAAAACAAATATAGATATCAAATAAATTTTTATTTATTTTTTAAACAATCTTACTTGAACGAAACACCATGGGATGAAGCAAGAGTAGTAGGCGATGATCATACTCTGACAAAGAATCCCTTTAATTCTTTTATTGAATTCTTTCCTCAACATTTCACATTCTTCTCTTATTGAATTTGGATCATTTGTACAAATGTGATGGTAGTGGTAATCTGAATTCATCGATGGACTGTACGATGTCTCACATCGAGGATTATCTATCTCTTCTATCTCCCAAAGAGACTTCATACTCAATCCATACACGTGGAAGTATAACAGAAATCTATCAACACAATTAACAGTTACATTTTGTTGTGTATAAATAAAAGTTAAACTCACGGTCCATAAAGATAGATGAAATGTAAGATGGTAAGATTGGATGCAGTCCATAAACGTATGGTAGTTAGTATGAGCCACAGGCATGTCGTGGCAGTCATTGCAATACGTAAAATCAAATGACTTAATAAACTATTCCCAATTAAAGATTTGATCAGCAAGTATGGCATTCTTCTTGCCAACAGGGCAAGTACAAACACTATTATGTTACCGTCTATCAAATGGAAGTTCTGCAATTTACAAAACAATTTCAATCTCTTTTTTTAATTGATTAAAAAAACCTTACCATTCCAGAAGAATTGAAACTTTGAGGAAGCCACCAAACGGTTCGATATAAATGTAAAAACTGTAGAGCATTGAATAAGATGACATGAAGTACAATGATAATCTCAAAACATAAATTGGACTCTCGGCGCAAAGGGGGAAGGCGGATGTGCTTCATATCCAACACTGGACTATAATTTTTTAAAAACAATCATCAAATCATCTTTATTTTAATTAACAAAACAAACCTCTCGTCTGATGACAATGCAGTCGCAGATGGAAATATAAAATTATGCTTCACTGCTGGTGACAACACACGACTTATCCTTCTTCCACCCGGCATCTCCAATTACTATTATTACTGCACAAAATTTAATGACTGACAAACGGTTATCGGGATGGAATATTTTTTAGACTGAAATAGATCTTGCCGCGGAAGGTATTTCACCAATCCACACCGGCCGCTATCCAGGCAAAACACATTTGAACTGTTTTAACACTTGAAAACAAATATCTATCAAAATTCAATCGTTAATTTTAAAATTGACCCATAAATTTGGACAGATTTATATGGCAAATTATTTGCAGGATTTAGCAATAATTGCGAATTTTTATAGCAAAAATGGAAATTCCGAAATTATTGGCAGAATTGACAACAAGTGAATTACTTCATCCAGAAGTTATGGATTTGAAACGGATTTCAGATATTTTGAAACAGGTACAATTTATTATATTCAATTTTTTTTAAACAAAATTTTGAATGTTTTTTTTTTTATTGTTAGAGAGGAGTCCCTTTTCAAATACAAACGATTGAGAAAGCGTTAGATGCGTACAACACTTGGATACTTCCGAAAAAGCAGAGAGTATACAAGTCTGATACCCGTGTGGGTCAAAGACTTATTAAAAATCGAGAGTTTACAAAAAGTAGTTTAGAAAATAATAAATCTGTTTTGAAACGAACAGCTCAATTAAATAATAACTCAGAAATTCCATTTAAAAAGGATCGAAATAATATCAACTGGCCATGAAAATATTTTTAGAAAATGTTTTTTTATTTACAATTATTAAATTTGATGAGAATTTATAAAGTAAAAGTTAAAATAAAACAAGACTAGTTCATTAAAATTGGCACCAAAAAACTATACAAAAGAATAGTCGGTGTTATTGCGACGAATATTGTTATAATTAAAGTCTCTTGATGATGATATTCAGACGGGCGTTTCTTCTTCGGCAATTTTAGTTAATGACCAGATTTCATTGGCTGTAATTAAAAACATTTTTTATCAAATAAAAACTTTATTAAATTTTGAAATCCATAAAAAGCGATTCTTTAAAATTAAAAAAAAAAATCCTACAAAACTCAAAACATACCAAAGTATTTAATCCTTGGAATCATCTCCGAAGATCCTCCGTTAGCTTATCGTATGAAAAAAAGTACAAACTGCTGTATTCAGTTTTCCACCTAATCAAATCGAACCGAACAAAAAATAAACAAAAAATAAACAAAAAAAACAAACAAAAAATAAAACAAAAAAAAACAAGCAAAAACAAAATTTCCACTTACTTTCGAAATTTCCAACTTCGACTCCATTTTCATCAACAGATTGGCCCAACATTGGCTCATTCTCGTTTGTTGTCGTCACGTAATGATTATTCGTCTCATTGTGATGGTGAAGAACATCTTTCGAGGAGTTCGCCATGTAATAACCATTCGTTAGTGATACACTGTCACTCACCTTATTCACAAATTCAACAATCAACACATTTGGATTTTCCATTTAAAAATGGTCCCAAAAAATTACCTGTATTAATTTCCTTACGACATCTCTGCCGATGATGTGGTCAAACATGACACGTAGGAATTCATCTGACATGATGGTAAGTCGAAGCTTGTCCCGATGCCACACAAGTAAATTACTATTTTCAACAGCCGTGATCGTTACCTAAGCATTTCATTTTTATTTAACATCTGTTTTTATACCATAAGAAAGTTAGTTACTTACTTGGAAGAGTTCGTCGGTGCTGACTCCAAAATATTCTGGAGAGTCGACGAATTGATGAGGAAGAATTATATGAAGCGGCCTTCCTTGTTGAGATACAAGTAATCTAAATAAATAAATAAATAAAATAACAATGAAAGTATTAATTGTTTTGTTAATTACCTCCCGGAGAGTAAAAGTGCAAGTGAGTCGACCCGAGTTGATTTTTCCATGGCATAATGTTCACCAGGATGAAGTAGACGAGTATTTCTTTTACAACTAAGAATTCTTCCAAATTGACGGCGATTCACATGCAACGGCTCAAACAGTTTTCGATACACCTGTCAATTGTAAATTTAAATTACCAACATTGATAAGAATTTTTTTAAAAAAACTGTTACCTGTTCCAATTCTTTGGTAAAGCTCCTTTGACAGATGCCAGTAAAACCAATAGAAATGATTCTTAAAAAGATGGCCCCAAAATTGACGATTAACAAAGCGAAATTCCAAGCTAAAAGATCCATTGACTGTATAACAAAATATCCCCATAAAATCATAAAAATTGAATAAAAAATTGCGACAAGTCTTCCGATAATTTCATTTTTTGTCATAAAGAAAAAGTAGACGAGAAGAAAGAAATTTGCTAGTTGGAAATAAATATGATGAAGTGGAGTCCATCGTGTAAACAGATTCTCAGATAAAAGCCAAGACGTCAACCCGGACGTTTGAAGTAAGGACGAATTTACAAGACTTTTCGAAGTGTCACCACACGGAAAATAATCTTCTGGGGGGTCCAAATCAAATATAAATTCACCACTATCTCCGCTACTCATTTTTTTTTCCTTTTAATTATCTTTTTTTCATATTCAATAAATAATGACAATTAATTCTTTAATATAAATTAGCTGCTTTCTGTTTTGATTTAAAAAATGATCTGATGATATTTTCCCACTACACACTATAAAAGTAGTATCCATACCGATCGATGTCAAAATGACAGAGCCATCCCGTTTTGGTGGGTGTTGTTGGTGGGTAGGGCATTCGCCACAAGAGAGAGATCTTCAATACGAATTTTCACATCATTACAATTTTACAACACAAAATTCTTATGAATTAATTCCAAGGTAGTCGACTATTTTTGGTTCTCATCATGTCCGGTTGACCATCTTCAACACTTCCAAGCATGCTTATACTTCTTGTCAACAACTCAACCTCCGTTTTTAACTGCACATTTACACACATTTACATTTAACATACAATTTAATCAAATTTGTTAATGAATGCCTCACCGCTTTGTAGAACAAGCAGTAGTGGCTGCTCTCATCCTCTGCATTTGGACAATTCTTCATCCCATCACAAAGATTATAATCTACAAATAAAGTTCTCTTAACTTTTGTTACATCAATTACATGCAATTACATACCATCAATGCAAACCCATTTCCCTGTCGCTGTCGGTGTTGGACAATAATGCTGCCTCGCCCCATCCGACGATAATGGACATTCTATAGGGTGGGTTAATAAAATATTTCTTTTTTCAAAATACTAAATTTTGACAAGATGAATCCCTTGTTTTTTTTTAAAGTGCGAAAACTTTTATTAATTTCAAACTGCTACATTTTTAACAAGGCAAACTGCAAAAAATATTTTCAAAATGCAAAAAATCAAAATGCGAATCCTCTTTTTTTTCTTTTTTTTTCCTAAGAGAGGCATTTTAATTAACTGGGAAAACTGTAATTTTTAACCTGCAAAATTTTGTCAACGCAAACTGCGAAAAATAATTTCAACTTGCAAAATTTTTTGCGAAAAACATTTTCAACCTGCGAATGTTAAATTTTTGCCAAGATTTTGAATAAATTAAAAGACATGCTGATTTGTGTAGAAGTTATTGACTGACCTCCAACGCGAATCCAGAAAGGATAGAAAGGAAGTTGGTTAGGATTAAGATGTTCAGGATATCGTTTGACCCTTGAATTGAATTTGTAACATCCGTTTTGATTGTCACAATTGATTTTATTGTTAATGTCGGTTTGAAGTGCAAATATGGAATGAAAAGTAAGTAAAGTGAATATGATGAATAAAGTCATGGTGTAATGTGAGACTGTATACAAAGAGTAGGTGTGTTTGGTGAAAGCAACTGGTGATAAATGACGAGAAAGAAAGAGTTTCACAAAAGAGAAAAGTTTTATCCTTGCGCACGAATTAATTGTTGATTTCAAAAAACCTTTCGTTCAATTTGTGTGTTAATGAATAAATTTCGAAAATCAGTGTGTCTTTTGATCAATATTTATTTTGATGGACTCTGGCAAACGTTAGTTTTCTTTGTGACTTTTTGTAATTTTCATTATGGGGTTTCATACTGAGAACAGAATTATCAAAGGCTTCTTCACCGCCGACATTCTTCACCAAAAACCTTTCACCCAATTCATGTGATAATTTCATTCATTTTACTACACGAAAGCCAATCAACTCAAATGGAATTCACCATAGAAACTACAATAACAATTAACACCTTCTTTTTTGTCCCCCTCTGGTTCTCGAATAACAAAATACTCCAAACAGAAAAGGCCCGTTCTTTATCAGACTAAACTTTTGATCATTTACTTTAACTTGATCTTTCATATCATTCTGAATTTGGGAACTCTGTCAAGAGTTATCAACGGACAGACGGACAATGACGATGCAATAATCCCAAAAAAAAAAGTTTTTTCTCTCGGCAGTCTTTTTTAATTAAGTATAGAATAAATAAAATAAATAGATTGTACATGTTTTTGTTATCCTCTGACGGGATAAAGATATTCGATAGGTGGGCCATGTCCCCGTTTGGTGCTGACCCTGACTATACCTTGAACATCTTTGTCTCTTTGTAATTTCTTGGCTAATTCTACGACATACCTTGGCACAGGGGATTGATACCTTCCTCTTAACGTTTGACTGATATGAGTTTTCGAAATTGGAATCGGAGCAAAGAATTTTGACACAATATTTGACTGACGACGAGTTGCTGGAACAAATGGAACTGGACGACTAAATTGACTTTGATGATAAGATGGACGTAAACGGACAGTCGATGGCAACATCGGTCGTTGACTTTGAAACAAGTTTTGAGATTGTTGAGATTGTTGAGATAAATAATCAGATCTTGATTGAGTTTTACGAGATTCTTCTTTCTTTGCATCTTCAAATTCTTTCCGGATCTCTTCTGGCACATCATCCTTGTCCAATTCTGCTTTTAATAGAGCTGCAATATCCGGATCTGTATTCGACGGAAGCTCAAAATCACTAAAACCAACTCCAGAATCCCCACTCGTTTTTTCTACAAACACAAATCATTTTAAAATATGATTTCAAAACAGTTTTTTTTTTAAAATTTTTTTTTACTTGTCTGCTGTTGAATAATTTGTCCTTGGCCATTAGAAAATTGGTTATAAGATTGTTGTGGTTGTTGCTGAATTTGTTGTTTGTAAAGTTGAGGTTGTGAAAATGGTTGATATGGTCTTTGGAAATGAGTTGAAGCGTATTGAGCATCATAATATTTCTGGGGCAGCATGAAGCTCTGCTCTTTCAACCTGTACTCCTCAGCCATTTGTTTCTGTAATAAAAAGGCTTGGCTAGGGGCATCGCTAGTTGTAAGATATTGCTGGAGGTGGTTCAGACTGCTGAAACTTTGTTGAGGATTCTGTTTACACACATTTTTAAATCAGCTTTTTTTTTCAAGAAAAAAAATAAATAATGAAGAAAAAAAAGTACCCTGTTCATGTTAGAAGGAAAGTTGAGGGTGGGAACACCGTCGGTGACTTGAGCTGGAAGTCTAGCTTTTAATTCTTCATCGCTAATCCCTTGAGGTTTAACAACTGCAGCAATTTCTCCAAGATTTGGATTCTTTTGACTAAAGTAAACGTCACTAGGAACTAATTCATAAGGGGAATCATCGGAGGTTTGTCCAGAGGAAGTCGCAAATATATTTGAAGCAGATTCTTTCAAAGGGTCAGACACTTTTGGAAATGCAAAGTGAGATTTGAGTTGTGATTCTTCATCACTGTATGAAGATTCTATTGAGTGACTCGTGTATTGGTTGCTCTCTTTTCCAAAAAACGGGGTTGGTTTCGTATTACCAGCCAACGTTGTTATATGATTTGATAGGCCTTTGTTAAACTTGTTTGGTATAAACGGCTTGGGGGATGCATTGTAATGTGTACCACCGCTTTTTGGTGATGGATTTTTTGTTGGAAAACTTATCCCAGCACTAAATGAGATCACTACATAAAAATCATAATTAGATTTTTTTTGAAATTAAACAATTAAAAATTTTTTTTTTAAACATACGTGGTTTTCCTCCAGCCCTTACTCCACTTTTCGAGATGGGTTTCCAATTATCTTCGCTACTTCGACTTGACTCGGAACTTTTGATATGATCAAAATTCTTTACAAGATTCATACTTTTCCCATGACCAACGTTAAACCAAAGTTTAAACATTTTCATCAAATCTTCAAATGCACCACCAGCTCTTGGTGAAGGGGGTCTCATCACATTTATCTCGTCTGATGAGCGAGGCTCAGGACCTGAAAATGCTTCATAAATTCTTTCCTTTGCTTCATCAATCTCATGCGGTGTGTACTTGGCTGTTATATCTTTCCAATGATTATCAAGCAACATCGAACGACGGCGACCTCCATCCATCATTGGAAAACGGTTTCCATACATTGAACTTGCCATGGAACTATTTAAAAATTAAAATTTCACACACTTTCCCATGATTTCTATGAATATTATTTCTACCTTTCTTCCACGGTGGGTGCTAATCCTAAAATGTTTCGCCAAGATCGAGAATACGCTGGTTCAGTTCCGTACTCTTGAGATTTGAAAAGACGATCTTTCCAAGTTGAACTGAGCTCTTCTGTAGGAACACCTTTAGATTCAAAGCTAGATGATTTCCAAGTAGCAGGGCTGGCTTTTACTTCTTGAGAAGATGCTGATGAGTATGAGTCAGCTTGCCTTGGACTAGGGGATGTTGAGCCGAAATATTCCATGTGCTGTGCAGTGACCGGCTTGAATCCTAAGGTCACAAAATAAAATGCCTTCAAAAATTTTATAATAATAACAAATTTATTTCCTCATTACAAGCACAGAAATAAATTCAATAAATTACAGGAATATTATTTAAAGGGAAAAGAAAAACTAAGCTGTACCAGAAACGGGATCCTTGAATTTATTCTGACGTCCGAATAAATGTGGACGGTTTCTGAAATATTCCAAAGTCTCATAGTCTGAAAGGGTTGAAGCCCCAGACGTAAGTGGGGAAGGTTTTTTTGTTTTAGGGATAAAACCCCCTGGGACAGCCCCAAGGATAGTTGGTTTTTTCGAAATTGTCGGCCTAATCTCCGTCCCTGATGTAAACGTATCATCATGGAACGGATTCTCAGAATAAGAATTCGTTATTGACGTTAAGGATGTAAATCCTTTATGGAATAGACTTGGAATATTCGATGCCCTATGTTTAAGACTGTCCAAGAAACCCATGGCTCCATTCGATGAGGTGGACTCTTTCCTCATTGGACCTGGGGGTGACATCATCGACAACTTATTCACCTCTGATTTCTATTTAAACAAATCAGATATTATTTTATTTTTTAATAACATTTAAAAAGAAATAAATAAAAATACCTTGTTAGAATTGGTAGGACCCCAGTTGCTAGTTCGTCTATTCTCTGAGGTGAGACTAACTTGATCGACATTAAATGGAGACTGTTCAGTTGTAAGGCTAATCCTTGAAGCGTCCATTTTTTCTGTAGTTAAAGAAATTTCATCATATCTCGGTCTGTAGTTGTAAGTTATATCAACCGAGTCGGCAATGCTGCTGTGTTCCTTCTGCTTCCTTGTCTTTTTACTTTTAGATTTAATATCTTTCATCATATCATCCCCCTCACTACCCTCCGTGACCTTTACTCCAGTGCTCTTCTCACTAGATTCAGATTGTGTTCCCTTATGACGGACTTCAGGACCTTTGACCTCAGTTGCATTATTAGCATCTTGAACAACCCGACCATAAATTCCCATCGGCACAAACATCTTATTCAACTTGTATGTAACTACTTTCGTGTCTGGGGAAGCTGTAGAGGATTCATTTGACTTGGTCACCTGCATTATCACAGGTTGGTAAGGCTTCCTTTGAGATTCCGGTACGGGAATCATTATCATCGAATCGTTCCCATTGTAACTTGGCTTATCTGTTGGGACTTGGATGGATATCATCGGATTTTCTGGCTTGGCCGTTGTCACCTTCTTAATAACCTTTTTGTAATATCTGGGCTTGGATGGCTGCTCAGCCGAGTCTACGGCACCTAACCTCGATCTTAATTTAGAAATAGTTGCGTCAAGGGAACGATTCTCCAGCAATGGTTTGTTCAGCTTGGTGAACAAAGCTCTTCGGGCTGCTGTGAAACTTGACGATTTCGGAAGAGACAAATCTTCTGACACAGGCTCTGGGTTTTTGTAAACAATTTTATTATGAAGAGTGAGAGTGGAAAGTGTAAAGAAAGCTCAAATTGGGGTATTAAGATATTTACCTTTTTGGGACAGGGTTCCATTTCCTGTGACAATCTCTCCAGAATCCATTCTCCTTCTTACTAGTCTCCGTCTCATTGTTACTTTATTTTCAGATGAAGATGATGGAGAAGATTGTCCAGTCCTAAAATCCTTTGCGTCCACATAACCATTTTCCGCCGACTCGGATGGCCCGACTATTAAAAAAATATAAATAAAATTCACAAAAACTTTCAAAAGGAATCCCCAGATTTTGAAACTCACAGAGACACCCGAATAATCCGAGCACTAAAAGTGCAGCAGCAGTGATCCACCACAGCCGCATTGTTGTTGCTTATGATGAGACACTGATTATTTCTTTATTTCTCAAATGTCAGACTTGTTCACGGACAGACAACTCACAAGAAACTGACGAGGAAATAGATTTCCGCTTACAATCTATTCGCAAGTGAAGTGGACCACGACCCCGATAACATTTCATTTGATCAACTTCACCTTCACCTTTATGCAAAAATCATAGTGTCCGATTGTATACAACTGACCAAAACATTTTAAAAAGAGGCGGAAATTATAAGAAATAATATCTACCAGCAAATTGTGTCCAAGGGACAGACAATTTTACATTATGGAAACTTGAAAGGAAAGTTGTTACTGATTGACCTTATAATTGTAAACCTGGTTTGGGACCAGTTTTTGCTAAAAAGAATGACTTTCGATGAACACGTATTCATCTCTCCAAAGTATATGCAAACAATTTTGAAAGTGAATATCTGGGTCCCCTTCTCAACGCATCAGTTTCAATCATCACATATGACCAGTTTCAATGATTTAAGTCCACCACCTTTGATACCAGGTTTCCTTCTGACGGGTCTATATACTATCAAAGCTACTTTTCATATCTCAAGTCTTAATCACTTTATTGACCAACATGAAACAGAGAAAGTTTTTCGTATTCCACCTGTAGCATACATATCATATAGGCGTACATACATTATTACACATTTTTGGCAAGCTTCAATTAAAATACTGCGGTTTTTAAATTTTCATACAAAATATATTCATAACAATTATTACAATGGACTGATTTAAAACAAAATTCCACGTGAATTAATATTAGCTGTCTTAATAAATTTAATATTGACTTTCTCTATTATAGGAACTGTGTGTACCGGAAATCTAAGAATGCATCATTTCAATAATGTAATAAATGCAATATTATTATTACAATAAGTATTAATGAATTAATCTCGACCTTGGATTTCATTACAAATTACGAATTTTTAATTTTAAACAATACATTTTTTAAACGAACGGAAATGCATGTCTGAAGAAGATCGTGTTAACAATTCCGTAATTATGACTGTTTTCCCTTTCTCATGAATGCAGAGCGAAGGGAACGTGACCTGATAACCCAGGCATCATCTTGAAAGTAATTCACTAAATTTCACACATGCCAGTATTAAAACCGGTTTTAAAGAAAAGTAACATGAACAAATATTTGATTTCAATTTGTTCATTTTTTTTTCACCGTTCGCTCATCTTCCTTGCATGTTGCTTTTTTTAACACAAACATTGTGGCATGCATAAATCTGGAGAGTGTCTCAAATCTAACACTGTTCATTTAATTATTCAGACCACATTCTGATGAGAAATTGATAAGCTTTTGTTGACAAAGAATATTACACGCCATGAAAGAAATCGAAAAGCAGACGGAAAGGTCAAGTTTCCTATAGGGTGAGAGTCGTTTCATAAACATTTCTTGCGTGCTTATGTGACACTAAAATATTGGTCACGATAATATTTTTTACGGTTTCACAATTTCAATTTTCAAAAGGGTATCAGAGTGTTCTGATGTTTGTGTTGATGGTTCTTGGAAATTGATTGCTCAAAAGCTAATTGTCATTTGGTGGCTGTGTTACTGAAATCAGAAAACTTGACTGTTTAAAATTATAGTACAAAAGTGATCGGCTTAATTACCGAGATAATAAATAAAAATCTAATACTGAAAAAAAACTAGCCAACTTGATTTTTATTTGGATTGAAAGCAGTTGCAAAAGTGTTGAATGCATTTCCCATGAAAGCTCCAATTGATTGAGCTGCCTTGAACATTCCCATCATGAAATTAGCAGGAGCAAGTAGAATGTCCCTTATTGGATTATTATTCTGAGTTTGGCTATTCTGTCTCCCATTAAACTCTTGCCAAGTTTTAGTTGGTGTGGGGAGTATTTTATATTTTTGTGTCACAACCTCAGAAGGGCTTCGTATGGGCAGTTGACTCGTACTTTGATCTCTTAAATTAATGAAAAAGGTCGGAGCAGCTGTGGTTGGCTTGTTAGCTCGAACGATTGCAATATTATTGGTAGCTGCTCTGGACGTTGAAAAAAATCTAGAGAAAAGCCCATCCGGGGCAAATAGGCTGTTGGTAATCGCTTGGGATTCTTCAGGTCGGGGTGTAATTATTTGTGACGGTGGCTTATTAACAGCAATTAAACTTTGTAGGGCATTAATTAAATTCGGCATAGCACTTGTAGGTCTTATGGTAGACGTGGCCCTTGTTGATCCGGGAGTTTGGACAGGTGAGAATACTACAACTTCTTCAGTTGGTGCATTCTGGACAAGACGGACTTGTTGAGGTATCGTAACTTCTGGTAATTTATTCCCAGTGGACAATCCCATACTGCCCCCTTGTAATAATAATCTTGCTATAGCTGCTTTCATCAGTAATTGAATTTGCTCATTCGACAAATTCGACGAGGAGGAGAGTGATTGCAATTCTTCAGCGTATGGTTTTGATGTAGTTAATTCTAATTGACTGTTTACTAAACTAATGGGGGTTGTTGCAGGTACACTCTGTGAGAAAATCTCAGAGGCTTGCACAGCTTGGTCATCCTGTTGAGAAATCGTTGTCTCACCGTTGGGTAACAAAGTTGTCACTGCCAAGGTGCTGAATGATGGTGTACTGTCAACTGATGACGTCAGATCTAATACCGGCGAGGGGGTCGTGGTTTCTAGGATCGAAGATGTTGTATCAGGATAGACTAATGACGTAAAATTTGAAACATTCACAGATATTGGAATCTGAGGAATTATTAGGGAAGGAACTTGGGGTTTAGAAGTGATTTCAATCTTTAACAAGGGTTCAGAAGTTGTTGTCAACTCTGTTGAATATTCAGTGGGTTTCAGTGTCGTCGGTGTTGTTGTAGGAGTTTGGGTCGTCATCTCTGTTGTTGGAGTTGGAAGGACTGGAGTTGTAATTTCCTGTATGATTAACTGTTTGTTTAAAGGAGCCACGGGGCTGGTTGTATTGGATATTTGTATTGTTGACGTATCCTGCAGGATGTGACATTATTAAATTTAAGCCATGAAATATTCAATATTTGATATGTTACCGATTTAAGGGCCTCTGCAACTGGCTGAAATGTTTCTTCTTTTTGTAAACTTAGTTCTTGTTCGATAGATTTCACTACGGTTTCATTGTGTAAAGGTATTCCATGCTCATCAACAACGAGGACGGGGAGACTAAATTAAGTTTCAAAATGTATTATTTTAATTGCATACTTTATTTCTTTTTTTAAATAATTCTTACGGAGATTCCTTGTTCCTCCTTCGATCTATTAAAACTTTAGGAATATTGTCCGAATCATCTTCTACAGATTCTTTAGAAGATGTTCCCGGCCTTCGCTTTAGAATTCGGACGAAATACGGCGTAATCGGCTTTTCTACAATCAAATTAATTTTATTACATTTTCGATTTATTTTAACAAGAAAAAATCTCTTACCAACAGCTTTTGGCTTTTTCTGATTGAAAGGAGAATTTTTATACACAAACGGTCGTATACTTTTATGAAGATTTTGTGTCAAGTCTATTTTACTCTCAGCTCTATCCAAATCCTCTAAAATAAAACTTTTTTTTTAATTCGTTCATACAAAATTATTTTTCATAGCACATTAATTTATCTGTTCTTACCAATTTTATAGTATAAATCTGGATCGACTGCCTCAGCCCATGGTCCTGCAGGATAAGCACTCGATTTATTAACACTTACGATAACCACAATGATCACAAAAAGTTCACAACTCAACACAATTCTAGCCTTCATGCTGAAAATCGGAGCGTCACACTCACAACAAAGCTTCCACTCGGTCACAACTCACAGAAATGATGTAAAATCTGTGGGCAAAGAACATCCGGAAGAATTTCTCACGCATGCAATAATAATACAAAAATACTATGAGAACTGTTTTTTCAATCTTTCGTAAACATTAAGTAATCTGTCTACATTGCATTTTAAACCTATACGATAAATAATCAAACTCATTAAATTGATAAGTTACTATATAAATAGGCCCAGGGGGGCAGGGGGTCAATTTAAACATTCCCATTACAAATAAGATTTCATACTTAAACTTAACATTCATTTAAAGTTAATTATGTCTGTGTAGAATGGTAAAGGATATATTGCATGCACGATTGAGATTGTGATAAGGATGTGTAAAAATAATCAACTTTTCCTACCTTTTCTTGAAAAATCTCATAGAACTTTAAATCAGTCACACTTTAGTGATCTTGATTTTAATTACACTGACAACACCTAACCCTTTCTTTATGAGCCCAAATGGTCACTTCACTGTAACAATCAAACACTTCACCCACTACAACTTTATTCCAAATATAACTAAATACAAACATCATTTAATATTTTTATTTGCTATCGTATCCATAATATTTTTCGTATGTATTTCGTTGAATTTATTACACCAAGATTTATCTTAATTCTTGATTATCAAACACAGGGCAACAGACCGTGTACTCAAGCATTTGCGTGCAGACTTGATGCAAGGAGACTGACAAAATAAGACATCAAGTTGTCACTTATTCTAGGATGTAGATTTTATCTACATCTTCATATTCAAAATTTAAAATCACTTTTTCAAGTTAGAGCATTTTTAAAGTTTGCTCGGTTTTCCTGTGTTAATTGTTTTCTTTTACATTTTGTGTTCTAATTAATGGCAATTGTAAAGTAAAATTAATTTGTTCTCTTCTGTAGGTTACCATTTTTGAATTAATAAAATTCTTTTTTAGCCCCAGCGAGGGCTTTTGGGATCATCAAATCTGTCCCTGTCATCACGATAGCTCTCTTACAACTTGTCAAATTTTGCACAAATGTTGATAGAGTCAATATGAAGGACTCGAAGATTAGCATGATCGGATAAATGGGGGTCACAATGTGAAAGACAAACAGACAATGGTTTTTTTTCATTATTTCATATAGGGAACATTTATTGTTGATTATATCGGAATATTTGAGAGTTCAAAGATATAGGCCTCGGTCAATTGTAGTCGTCCGTGATTGTCATACAGGGATCTTTAATCCGTTTTCAATTTATCACAACTTTTTTAATACCTATCTAAAGTAAGGTCAGTGTGTTAAAGCTTGATGAACCTTAAAGCTAAAGTTGATCCGACATATAAAATGAGCTTCGTGTCGTTCTGATCTTGATAACTCAGTTCGAATCCCTTACAAGTCAAAGCTGATATGCCAAAATTTTAAAAAAATACCGTAAAAAAAATTACGCGTAAAAAAATGGTTTTGCATGCCAAAAAAGTTCGCTAATTCTGTTTTAAATATTGCTAAAATGTAATGTAAAAATAATGCATGCTAAAATCATGTAATGCTTTAGATTTGCAAATGCTGTTTTGCTAAAAATTAAACATTTTCGCATAGTAAAAAGTTGTATACATTTTGGCATTAAATTCTGATAAAAGTTTAATCAGTTGAATGTTTTTCTTTTTTATCTTTCCAGACAATAGAGTTTAAACTCGTGAGTGAAATTTTTGTCTCTTTTGTCATATCTTTGTAAAAAATTTACATCCGCAATCTGGGCCCATTTTTTTCTAATCTCTTAACCGAGTAAGAATCTACTCCCTTAAAGTTATTTGAGCATGCAACTGTCCACAGATTATAATTAGAGTTTAAATGGACAGAGGTGTGATTACTGCTACATGATAAAAGATTCTAAAGATATATAGGTCGAGTTGTGTGGATAGAGAAATACTAAAGTCTCCTTGCACCCAGATATCGGTTCCGTGTTGTGAGATGAAGGCTAAAAGGATCTTTGAGACGAAAAAGAGAACGAAGCAGGTTAAGACGGTTTCCGTTAACGGTTCTTGTTGTGTGTCTTATCTAATAGTCGGAGTATCAATGAACGAGAACAGGATGTAGTGGCTTCGTACGTGAAATGTGTGTATCCCACTTGATTTCTACAAGCCATAGCAAAGGTGGTTGTAGAAGGAGGTGTAACTCCTTATGGCAATGATAGGCAAGTCGTTTAGGGCTTCGCGTCGTATCTATCCAAGTGCATGACGTCCATTCACATTTAGGCAATATAATGACGTTATTCTGTTCAACAAAAAAATTCACAATAATTAACTGTGTTACCGTCTCATAGATTTTATCACAATTTATAGTGAAAAGATTGGTTCTTCTTTAGTTTGGAGAGTTTTTTGTTCAACAATTTTTAATATCTTCCTTTTATAATTATAATAAAATTGATTAGGCTAGCAAACAGGACATATGAAGGAGGAACCTCCAATATAATGTACTAAGGGTCCATGGAATTTAATAAAGTTGAAGTTGCTCTTGACTGATGCAATTAGCCTCTCTACCGTCTTCACAAATGGTGGAGCGTATGCAAATAATATTCCATTGCAATATTGTAACCAAGAGGAGTAGACAATTTTATAAACAAGTCTGCCCTTGAGGGATTATTAGGAGACTGAGTAATCAATAAGATATACCAAAGTGCGTCAAAGATCAAGCTACCCAAATTAAGATAGTCCTTATAAAAAACGATCATGCACGTTTGTATCACAAAGTAATGTGAAACTGCATCTTTATAAATCCCATTGAGATTACTTCGTCTTAAACTTTTTATAAAACTTCCCCAATTTAAATCGCAATAGTAATAACTACATCCCCTGCACCCTATATCCCACAAATCCATACTTTTCATTGTAGTAACAAAAAAAATACTTGTTAATTCATCTGTGATGATAATGCACAGCCAGTAGGAGATACTGCAAAAATTGGTATATCCGCATTGGGCTCTGAATCCTGAACAAGGTGTAAACTGAATGAAAGGGTTAGGCTTGAAGATGTCTCTTGTATCTGTTGTATTAAATAGGATGCCTATGAAGTTTATTCTAGAAAGTAGGAGAGGTGGATGAGGTGGCTATAGAGAGAGATGGTGGAAAGGGTTATATTTTATTATACACGGTGTAGTTGACTACTTGTAAAGCAGAGAGGATCCGGGATCCCAATGTCAGAGACTGCAATAAGGCTGACCCCAATCTCTACTTTGGCTAGTTCCTCTTCAAGTAATCTCTGCTGGCCTCTCTATCACAAAACACCTTTTCCCCAGGTATCTCCTTAGTCCTTAGTTTATAATTCCTTTAGTCAATAGTTAGGGCATAAGCGATTACTACATCATCTAGACAGTGGATAAAACCATAGTGTACAGACCATCATCATCATTTGGAGTCTCTACATGTGCATTGGTTCTCATTATAGTTATTGATATTGACTATTGCAATCACAAGGGAGTTCTTCTTGTACAAGAAGTTTCGAAACTCCATTAGTGACCAGTCGGAATATTTAAGTGGAACTAACAACACCTAACAAGTTGGAACACTACACTACACAAGTACGTGGGTGGAAGATGTGAGATTGTGAGAAAGGTGTGTGTTCTTCTTTTTTGTAGAATAATTTTTTTATTAAATATATTGGATTCCATTCTTTTCTCGTGAGGAAGTATTTTACACATTTGTAAATTCATTGGAAATTGGATGGCTAACGAGGATTTACATCCGGGTAGGATTTATTGATATTCCTGTACATACGTCAGTCACTCATCCTATACTTAATGACTAATTCAATATTCCACATCTTGTCAATATTTAAGACTCTATTCATTATTCTATTTATTTTAGTTGTAACCCTCTTAGAATTTTTACACTCTCGTTATATTACAAATACATTCTAAAGATAGCATGTGCCCTATCCGATAAGTTGAGAGTAAGTAATAAAATTTGATCTCGTTGATTTAGAAATGGAAAAATCCAGCCTATGTAATATAGAACTTAGTCGAAGCTTATCATCCACAAAGAATGAAGATATCCCTGGAGCCACCTCGACATTTTGGAACCACCCTAGCCACCATCATGAGATTATAGACTGTGAGAACAGAATAGACTCAAGTAATAAGAAACCGATTCAAGATTCCGAAGACAGTTCTTACGATTCGGATTGTGAAGTATCGGATGGGACAACACATTATGATGTGAGTCGAACAGTGTCAGACACATTGGGTCAGGAATTTGCTGAATATGTCACTCTCAACTCATCAGAATCTTTCGAAGCCTTGAAGTCTCCTGTAAGTTGATGATATTTTTGAAAATAATAAATTGCTCATGATGAATTTTTTAATTGACTTATTTAATTATTATTATAGGCACGGACTGGATATGAATTCGATCCTGGATATCCTTCTCGAGTAGAATTTGCCAAAAAATTGGGATACACAGAAATTCAAGTTCGGATAGCTTTAAGCAAATTAGGACCATCACCTTCACAAAATGAATTACTTAGTGAACTCATCCTCTTGGACTCGTCGAATATTTCTGGCCTTGTCGAAAATGAAGAGGAAAATCTTAAGGCAGCGACAATCGTTCCTAATAGGTCAGACACTGCTTCGTTGAGACATATTGTCATCGATGGGAGTAATGTTGCTATGAGGTAAATTACATTTAATATATTTTTGTAAAACTCTTTTAGTAATACTCGTTCTTTTAAATATTTTCAGTCATGGTAGCAACAAATTATTCTCATGCCGAGGGATCCAACTAGCAGTTGACTTTTTCAAGTCTCGAGGACATAAGAACATCACAGTATTTGTGCCTTCTTACAGGAGAGAAACGCCTAAACCTGATGACCCTGTTTCAGGTGAGATCCATTTAATTACTTAATTGTTTTATCTGTGAAAGTTTAAATTCCCCTAAAGCTTACTGATGAGCCATTTCACACATACTGTCATTTTCAAATGCTAATCTCCCAAAATGATCAATTAGATAAAGAAATCTTAGTTGGATTGGAAAAGCAAGGTGTCTTGGTCTACACCCCTTCCCGTATTGTAAACAACAGGAGACTTGTCTGCTATGATGATCGCTACATCATTAAACTCGCCGTGGAAGTGGACGGGATCGTAGTTTCAAATGACAATTACAGGGACTTGACACTTGAATCCAGTGACTTCAAACGAGTTGTAGAAGAGAGACTTTTGATGTATTCATTTGTTAATGACAGGTATTTAAAATTATCATCAAAATCAATTGTTTTTATTTTTAATTATGGTTTCTGATTAATAATAATTGGTTTTATGTAGATTCATGCCACCAGAAGATCCACTCGGTCGCAATGGGCCAAAACTTGACCAATTTCTATCCAAGGCCCTAGTTTCCTCCGCACCACCCTGTCCATACGGACGAAAGTGTACCTACGGACAGAAATGCAAGTACTATCATTTGACCCAGCAGAAGTCGGTGAGTGAGACGCTCCGGAAGCAAGCAGCGATGAAAACGCAATCAGTCCCAATCACAAAATCTTCTCAAGGAAACTCATCAGGCCCAACTCTGTTACCCATTTCAAGAACCAAGTCTGCAATAGTCCCAATGGAGTCAGGTAGGAATGAAGGTTCTCAACTCGGTGGTGCTAACACACATAAGAAACTGCAAAGACAATTGAGTATCAATCCCGGAGGTGACCCTAGGATAAGTCAAACATGGAGAACAGGGACGACTGGAATCAGTGCGGGTAACGTTGCAAGTGAAATGCCATTTGCAACATCATCTCATCGAAATACGTCGACATATTTGAATCCATTTCCTGGAAATCCGGGACTGAGTGAAGTTTGGTCTCCACCAGGATTGACTATGCAGCAGAATATGCAGCAAGCGAGCCCGACCAGTTCGCCAGAATCGCTTACAGTCCCCACTTCATCTGCTTACGGTACAGCGTCTGGTGCACTAGGTAGTCTGCCTCAGCATCAACAGAATAACAGGACAAGGATGTATTATCATTTGTCGGCTATTTTCCCGGAGGAGCAGGTCCGACATGTGATGAGCTTGTATCCTGAAGAAACTGACCCCAGTTTTATTTGTAGAGTTATAGTAAATTTATTTAAATGAATGGATATTTTTTTTGCTGAAAAATAATTAGTATTTGCACGCATCTGCATACGTTGCTATTTGTGCTGCAGATATCTTTTGATTTACATTCACGGAACCAAGTAACTGCGTATGCAGTAGTTTACCGTAATTTTTTATGAAATATTTTTAATATTTCCAATTTTGTATCTGATTTTTTTCGGTTAAATAAAAACACGGGTTATCATCATCCCAGTTCTCTTCTTCGATCATTTTAAATCATTTACAAACGTACTTTTAAATCATATTTTTATTTTTAACACTAAAACAATCTAGACATTGTAAAGTCTACTACAGAAACAAAGTCATTATTTATTCTCAGCATAATTCTTGTGCTCTGTCGCCTCTGTCATAAATTGTTATATTTTCACCCAATAATTTTAGTACATTTCAAAAACATATCCAACGAGTATTGTGATTTGTGTTATTGTGTATTTTTCAAAATTTTGACATTGTGACGAAAGCTCAGTATCAAAATGTGGGTAATTCTTAAGCTTTATATATGGCATGGTTTTTTTTGTATATTCATTCCTATTGAAAAGTTCTTGGACCAAGGAAATTAATATTGAAATTCAATAAATAAAATTATTGATCTGCAGTCATAAAAGGAAAGCTAGAGCCTAATGGAAAAATGCCTGACGGAAAACATTTAAATCTTTGAAACTTTAAAGCTATAAAGCTGTAATTTATTATAAAGCTTTTTTTATATTTGAATTATAGGATTTCCCTGGACGGAGGTCCATGTTACATTGTGCTTGAAGACTTTATATATTATTTGTACATTCGTAAGCACCTATTAATATAATTAGAAGAGAGAGACTTCACATCGAATGAAAATGCCTCTTTCCATGTACCATAAATCATCATATCATTATCATTGATAGCAGAGAGATTCCTGGAGAATAATTAACAGCCTTTGGAAAGGTGCTCTAGGCTTTTGGCTTAATGTAACTGCTTGGATTTAAAATATATAAGCTACATTTTTTAATAAACCCCTGTGGCAATATTATCCCTTGAGATTCAATCGTCCTCCTTTAACTTTGAATTCTTACTAATCTGAGTTCATTCAATTACCAATAGTCCATTGTCCGTTATATAAGGGAACATTGAATGTTTGATCCGTTCATTGTATTGGTATTGGATCAAACAGACAAGTGGTCATCTGAATAAAAATATTGGCAAGCTGCTTACAGATTTTCTTTGTCTACTAACGGTCAGAAAGAATTTTAAACATAAATTGTCTGGAGAAGTATAGACTGGAGATAATAAAGATTGGTGGCAGCTCCAAAATGATTTAAAAAAATCTTTTTTTAAGGTAGAGTAAATATAAGTAGAAGCCAATATGGTGGAATAATTCTTTTTGTGAACATGGAAAGGTTTAAGTTCGAGCAAATGCTCCAGCAACACACAGAAGATACAATAGGAAGACGAGGTCCGCGGCAGAAGCGCCCAGGAAATACTGAATCTGTTGATTATCTTTGTAGTCCACTCCAGAGGTGAAAAAGCAAACAGCGACCGCAATCACTGCAACGATAACCCACGTGTTGATGAAAATATACAGCTTGGCTGTAGACCGTCCTCCCTAGAAAAAAAATCAAAGTAAATACAAAATCCTTTTATAATAAATAAATATACGAACCTTTGTAGCTGAACAACAAAGAAGTAATAAACTGGTGATGAGTTGCAAGATAGCCGCTGCGAACACAGTCCCAGAGCAGGCAAATTTAATCTAATTAATTAAATTAAATTTTATTAATTAATTATAATTTTTTAATTAATTAAATTAAATTTTATTAATTAATTATAATTTTTTAATTAATTAAATTAAATTTTACCCGAAGAAGTTTGTCAGGGTCGGCCTTGGCCTCGATTCCAGTGGCTTCGAAAACCGAGTTGAGGATCCCAGATCCAGCGTCCCTGAACTTGACAGCATCGCTGTTCCTTTCATCGTACATATCTTTGAACATCCATCCACTCACCGCTCCTAGGCCGAGAGCTAGAAGCTACAAGTTCAAAAGAGTCATTTAGAATTTCGATCAAGGGAAATCAAAATTATTATAATGATAACAAATCAAAGCAGTTTCTTACCACAGACAACAAGGCAGCAACTCGGACGCCGTTGTTCAATCCCATACAACAAGGGAATGCCATGACTGAGTTATTTGTTTGAGATTCTTCTTTTACAATACCAAAATAATTGTTCAACTCTTGGACTCTATGAAAGGGACACCCTTTTTTCAAAGACTCACTTTTCTAGTATTTTATTAGTAACAGATTTATGAAAATGTATTTTATGACGTCACAGATTACTTTCTCCTCTCAAATGATAAACAACTTTCACTTTCAAGTCTTGTGGTTTCTCTTTATTTTGGATTTAATTTCTCTCGGGTTTCAAGTGGAAATGCTCGTATGGAACAAGAGGATCTAATGAACTCGAGCTATTAAAAGTGATACATGAGATAGTCGATAGGATGGGCTTTATAAAAGCATCTTGGCGTTCGTATAGATAAACCCTAACAACTTTTTTCCCTTGTGTTGTGTACAATAATCATGTGGAAAAGACGCCTCGGAGTATAGAACGGAGTTGGAGGAATTGAACCCTACCTGACAACAACAAAACAGGAGATAATTAGAATGAAAAGGTAGTGAGGGTTCTAGGTCTGCCTTTGATGGTGTAATAATATTTCCCCTCAATCCAGTGGCGGCAGAGTGTGTGTTCGTTCCTCTATAAACTCTCTATCCAAAAGTCTTTTTGCGCTTGAGGAATGGGCGATTTACCCATTTCCATCTAATCATTTCGTTCCATCGTGGTTGGACGATGGGGAAGAATATACATGTGGGATTCATACAAGAAATATTATTACCCACCATGCCATGTAGAAGGTGTGACTCTGACTCATCCTAACTTTGAGTTAAGAGTTAGCAAAGCGACTTTTTTTTTGGCTACCATGCATGAATCCACGGACGAGCGAATCCTCAAGGAAGAATCGGGCAAATAAATATCGACCAACCCATGCGCGAGAGGATTTACAAGATTCAGTCTTAAGAAGTGTTAAATTTTTTACTCTCATACATTCGACTTTTACGCTTCTAGGCAAATAATGTATTTGATATATAGAGAATTCTGTCCCTTCGTGTGTCGCCTCTGACTCTTATCTCTTCTTATAACATCGTCATGGAGCGTCTTGAGACTCTGGCTGGACATTGTACATCTTATAGCTCTGTGAGTTAGGGGGCTAGAGGAATGACAACAGAATGGGTAAAGGAGGGAACCACCATGCACCACCGACTAGGTACATATCTTCTGCCTACCTGTGGCATCTTATGAAATTGATGTTAAGGCTCAAGAGATTCCAGAGAGCGGATTTGGGATGAACAGATTGAATTAAAGTTTTGAATAACCTCTTTGAGGTTGGATGGATTATTCTGAAATAATTTTGGCCTTTATTTCTCAATATTGTGGGCTAAGGAAAAGGAGATTGTATGAATAATGCATTCTTGACTGTGGACATTCTGTTGACGATGAATGAGGCTTCCATAACTCAAACTCATACTACGTTGTTGCAGGTCATCATGAGTTTCTGCTTGAGCTCATTTAAATAGAAAATAGAAAGACAGAATATATTTGAAATATAAACTTGTTTGAAAAGCCCGTAGGTGTTAATGAAATGATTAGATGAGTCCACACAACTGGTGAAAGGTTGAGGGAAAGCAGCTTATGGATTGAAGCTGTTGTTTAGTATGGATATAAGGTGGATTAGTAGTATGAACTGTTGAGTCAAAATCGATATGAGAGAGATTAATAAATAGGATATAAAATGGAGTTGGAATCTCATTTGTATGATGAGATAAACGGAAGGTAGAAGATTTACTTCAGCAGGTTTATTGAGGTAAAGGTAATAATATTAATACACTTACGTTTACACAGAAACTCTACAGGGTTTTTAACAACACTCATGTCACGTACAAGTTCATTATAGCTTACACATACTTAGAATTTTATGAATACAGTACCGTTGGAGTTGCATCGTTTAATCAATCCCAATATAACTGCCTTACTGGTTTCCTCTATAGAATTGTAATCCACGTAATGTTTGATTGATTGCCGCTCAATCTAATGACATTTTACTTCAAGTCCAGTAAGGAGTCTATCTCTTTGTCATCCGTTTTCCCTGAGCCCTCAACGACCTAATTAAATACAATTCATAGTCCTTAGTAATTCAGTTAATCCTTTTAGGGCAACCGCCTACTACCTCAAATGATTTCAGCTCTTCGTTCAATTCCTTTTCAAGTTCTGCATCTTCTTCATCAGTTTCAATGCTATCTTGTTTCTTTCTCATAGGTTCGTCTGGAAAATACAATCCATTACACGTCTCATAAATTAATCAACACTCTCAATGACTTTAGAAATACTCACCATCACTCAACGATTCTTTAAGAAGGGTCACTCTGTAGAAATAGTTACGCCAAAAGTTCTCCTCTGATATTACCTGAGGGAAGGTTAATATTTTAGTTCAACAGTTTCCAATGTACAGAGTGTTTCAGGCCATTGTTGAAACACCCTGTATTAAAAATCATGACCAAGAAGGTTATACCTTTGGGACTAATTCGTATCTCATCTTCTCGAGGTTAGGGTCGTCTTTAAGGATAGCCTTTGCAATGGGCAACATTTCATCAAAATTCCATTCAAAAGAAACCCCAGTTGGAGGACTGCGGACGAAGTTTCTGCGATCCTACATTTTAAATTATTAAGATTAGTTAAGTTTAAGCTGTATTCGATTTTTTTTTTAAATCTTTGAAATACCGTAGAGAGAGATACGATTTCTTCTTTGAGTGCTTCTTCCTTTGGATGGCCTACCCAGGGAGGTATTGCGTCTCCTTTTGATCCTTTAGCCTTCAGAAAGGAGTCATGTTCTTTTTGAAACTCGGCCAAGATATTTGGAACATTCTGGAACATTGAACGTGCAACATGCGAGCTTCAACTTAAGTACTATACAACCACTAAAAGCAGTACGACATTTAATATTTCAACTACACGGAAAGCTCAGCATACCGTGTCCTTAATCTTCTGTCCAGCCCCCTTGATTGAGGAAAATATCAAGTTGCCCAGGTTCTTTACTTTCTCTAGCCCCGCAGCCCCTGTAGCCTCTTCGCCCTCACTCAAGTGCTGCTGCAAATTTCAAAGTAACACAATTTCTTTTACCAATCAAAAATCAAAAACATTTCTGCCATTAAGAAATTTTAAGGGTGGATCAAACGGTCACTGAAATTTCACATTTATTTGGACACCTTAATTTTTTTAATAAAATTTAAAACAAAGAAAGACAAGATTTCGTCTGCAGTAGTCGCTATATCCAACCCCCACTTAATAAAAATTCGAAACTTGGCTTACCCTCGCCCTCACCTCTTTTTCAGAATCCGCCCCACCAGTTGCACTGGATGCATCTGAGTCTTTGTCCGGTGTGATACGGCCCCTGTCAACAGTAGGTGGCTTCAATTCAGAGACAGGTGACTCGGAAGTTGGGACCGTCTCGTCTTTTGCCCCTTTGCCCCCTCCTAACCACGATGGCAACTGGCTCCGGACTGAACTTAGGACACTAAGAGAAGAAAAAAAAACATCAATACAATCCCCATCAATACGGCAGTTAAAATAATCTTTCAGAAATCTCTGACCTCTCATTAGCAGTTGATCCACTGCGGCTATTACTCGCAGCCCCAATAGGGGACTGTCCGCCCTCTGGACTTTGTGCAGTATCCGCAGGGGTCGAGTTACCAGCTGAACCTTCGCCATCCTTGCCACTCCCTTCTCCCTCTGCTTGACCCTTCCTCACATTCCCCATAAGCCCCCCAAATTGGGAGGTCAGTCCGGATAACATGTTATCTATGCCAGTATTAACAAAATAACTTTTCTACCTACCACCTACACCCGATAACGGATACTCCCTTCTTCAGGAGGAGAAGAGAGGTGGGTGAATAACTATAGATCGCCAACTCGCGTATGTCTATATATCTCTATACCTCTCCTACACTTTCAATTCCTTTCTCTGGACTGGAATGTAAAAGTGTGAAGCCTAGAAGACGAGGAGGGAAGAACGACGGAGCTGGCGGTGGTGGCAGGGCTTATCTTAAGATAAGGTTAAGACTAAAGCTGACTTCCCAGACCGCGTTTGCAACCTGATATTCGTAGGGAGAAGACTAATAATAATGTGGAGATGAAGAAGACCAGAGGGAACACCACGGAGAGAGAAGTAGGTAGGACACACACGTCGTAGTCTTAGAAGGTGTAGAGGGGGAACCTCCCTATCGATCCATGCGGGCACAATCCACTCCCCGACTTTCTCTCGGATCGCTTTCTCCCTCAAATCTCTCGCTCCTTCTGGTGCAAAAACACACACACATGTGAGTGATGAGAGCTTTGCACACTTCACACTTTGGTCAAAATCGGATTATCAATCAAACACCACTTACCACTTAATCACCTAGTCCTCACCTTTAATTACCTTCGACAGGGACAGACTGAGGGAAATGTCCTTTTGACTTTGACAAGCAACGCACGTCAACTAATCAAGAGATGAACACATGGGATTCTTCTATGTTCTATCTCACTTGGTGGTATTGACAAACATTCTATTGCTATTTACTTGTCCACACAACCAAAGTCAGCCTGATTCACACTCTCTTACTATCTCTCAGTCATCTCTCAGTGATTGGCTACTTCCAAAGTTCAGTTTTCCCGACTTGGCGGAGCTATTTGTGCCCATCTCTTTCTCATTTCCGAACGGTAGATGGGATGGAGGCCTCTTGCTACACAGAGAAAGTCACTCCACGCATTCATTCATGAGATTTACAGATGGGAAACTATACGTTTCAATGGGCGGACTGCACATTTCATAGAAAATATAACAAGACTTGGTGGCTGTGGGTGGAGCTGGTCGAGATATTCGATGAGTTTAGAGGAAATTGGAAGGATGCTTGATAATATATGGGGGTAGTGTGGGGCCTTTTTAATTGGAGAAAGTCCTGGTATAAATGAGAGGGAGTTAAATCGGGTCAGGACTGTATTATTTGTGCAAGGGGGAGTGACTAGGGCTAAGAATATATGTATTTCCATGAGTTTAGTGCGTGCATGGATGACTATTTGGAGACGTAGGTAGGCGAACAAGGTTGAGCCTTTGTGTTTATATATCCATAAAAAATATGTTAAACAACTTTCCGTCTTCATTATCAAACTCTCCCGAGTTATTGGATGGGTATGGGATTTCCTGTGTGCTTCCTCCCTCTGGGGAACTGGAGAGCTTCGAATGACCTACATATGACATTTCTCTCAACTTGTCACTGGCTTAGAGGCATTTGCTAGGCTTTATATAACACCATGCATGTCACACTATTAATATAGATTCGTATATACCTGAGTGGGTATTAGGATATGAACTTGACCTATTTATTGGGATATTTTGATGGAGGTGTAGATTATTTGAGATGATGGTGGTGGGAGTTGGTGAGGAAATTCTGCCTACACTGGGTGACCCGATTTCGGTGTTATTTTCTGGAGCTATGAATGAGATGATTTCATTCCTTCCCATTTTTTTAATGAAAAGGGAATGCAGACTGGAATTAGTAAAGCTTTGCTCTTGTTGTTATTTTATTATTCAATGCAGAGAGAAATGAAACAAAGCTTGAATTTATATATATATATATTTTTAGCTTTTAATCACGTAACGATATAGTTAATCTGTACTCAATTTCCCCAACTTTTCCCCCAACAATCAGTACTAGCATGTAAGTGGGTAATTAATTATATAAAGCGTAACTCATCTAGGATAACTAGGAGTAAATCATAACAAGGTTTCGCCATGAACAGTTTCTTCATATTTTACTCTTGAACATTTTATGTACAGATGATGAATTTTTTTTAAAGGTTTCATATTCATAAAAGACATTAGCCGCACAACCGATTTCCATGTAGTTCACAGCATCTTTGTTGGATTAACCTTGGCAGTATTTAATTCAGGCAAGGAAATTAATAAAACAGCTCTCCTTACATATTACAGATTATAATATAATATATATATTTATCAAATTCCTTCGGGTCTCCCACTGAAGATCAGAAATAGGTGTAGTTTGATTACAATAAAAAATAACCCATCTATTTATATTTTATATCAAGTATAATCTATCGTACTTTTGGATGGTTTTGTACAGCACAGTTATGTAGTAAGTTTTTTACTATTTACTTTAGCAATTGTGTCCCACACACTGCCACAACAATGTATCATTAATTAATTGTATTTAATAATCAGACTTGGCCAATTGTCAAACCAACCCTTTACTGACTCTTGTAGAAGATCACATTCGATTTTTATCAACGCCAACCCTACATTATAGAGAGAATATAAATTGATCCGCTAATTTTAGATTCCTTGGAAGAATCATGTAACCATATTAAGTTAATTGGATTGGAGTTGACAGACGTACTTTCATTTAATTCCTCCTCCAATCATTCCCCGTAATCCTAAGGACATATTTTAATGGAGAGATATATAACTTGTAGCGTAGATTCTTTGAATCACGCAATGCGTATGAACATGCACAGTTTTTTATCCCTCAACTTACAGAGTTGGTAGATGACAGTAACAGAGGAAACAGAATTGTTCTTGTATGAAAAACTTTACAATCTGTCAACAAGAAACCAATTTGGTCATAAAGGTATTATTTATATTTAACACATCGTGACGGACGACAAAAGCTCAGCATCAATCAAGACGCGCAGTTTTAGATACTAATAATCAATGAGTGTGAAATTGTAACCAGTACAAAATAATTTTAACTTTTCTGAAATTAATTAATAATTCAGGTCTCAAAATGACTGCAAAAAACACCCAGAATCAATGTCTAATATATATATTTAGAAATCTCAAAAATATAATAATTCAATTTTTAATAAGACCTTTGATGACGCACTGATCCAAGCTTGACGCAAATGTTTCCTGGCTTGATTTTCGCTTGTAGGACCGACCAGAGTTTCATATTCTATTCATATTCTAGTTATCCATCATTACTAATCTTTGTAGGATCACAAAGAGCATTCAAAAAAAATAACATTCCTCATATAATAAGTGTCATTTATACACCACAAGTTTAACTTAACAAATTGCAAACTGACTTCTTTTTTTCTCATTGGACTTTTTTCTTTTTTTACGCTTTCTCGTTGACATGATTTTAAATGAACAAATATTTTTTAGTCTCATCAAGTTTCTTCCCCGCCTTTCTACACTGGGCAACTTTGTTTCGTAAGGTACTAGTATTTAGCAGAAGGTCAGTTTCAGAGTAGACCTCCCTCCATATATACCTAACAGTTCATGCATTTTATAAAGTGTTCTATTACTTATGATGACCAATAATTGTTCTACCCGGATTATCCTATCAGACGACCAGTTAAAACATCTTTGCCCTTAACTAAAGTACCGAAAGCTAACTCTACTATTTTAGTGGTAGTAAATGATGCTGCTGTTGCCCTTACTTACAACAACCCTACCCATAGATAAATATTATGGATTAAGATGATGATTTTTCAATGAACCCACTGTCTACCCAACACCGCTGCTTGCTGCTGATGGTGAACAGCAGCTGTAACTCCAGTATTATATGACGTTGTCGGTGTTGGGTGATGAAGACTTGGTGAAGTTATGCTTGCACCGCTCCCCAGATCTGAGATCAAACGATCAAAATCATAAGTATTTATTTAGCATCGGGTGAAAAGATCTTGCCAATCTACGATAACTTACTCCCATTGTGCAGAGTTGTTACACTCCCGTTCGATCCACCGAAATTAAAGTCATTCCCAAGAATGTCATTTCCCAAATTCAACTCTCTCTGAATGACTGCATCTACATCACAGTCGAAAGGGCCAAGATGATCTAGGGGGAAATCCAACTCTGAATGATGCTGATTATTTTCTAACTGCTGATGCTGTTTCTCATTCTGTCCTGAAGTCCGTGCGAAATCATAGTACAGAGTTTCCTAGAAATAAAGCAATTAGAAATCATGAGTTTTTTCCCCTACAATCTTCCTGTCTTCAAACTTCCAACTCTAGATAATAATAGAAATAATTCTAGATAACAAAACTTACTTGAGCCATGATTCTACTGAACCCTGTTGCCCCCGCAATAGGTGATACAGATGTATTCAATCCTGATGCAGTAGACCCTGCCGGAATAGATTGAGCTGACTGAAAATTCTAACAAAGAAATAACACACATTATAAGACAATCATTCTTCTCAACAAATCTCTCATCCACTGAAAGTTGACCCACCGTTAAAGAGAATCCACCCGTATACTCTTGAACCGTTGGTCGAGATGGCATAAAACCACCATCATTGAGTTTCATCGTATCAGCCAAACTGCCAGCCAATTGCTCAGCAGCAAACCTATCTCCAGCGCTCCCTAGAGATGTCCCGTAGGAGTTCTGTTGCTGCGTTGAGTAGGCGTATTCCCGAGCCCATGGGGACATTGGGGGGACTTGATTGTCATGGAGATCTACAATTGTCTCATTCACACCCAGGATGGGACTCAAGCGGCCACAAGAACTTGCATTAGAGCTAGCACGGGGTCGAAAATCTGGTGACAGTTGGAAACCGTGCAGTACCTACCAATTACAAAATATCTTTCATTAACACATCCCACATCGATAACTTGCCATCAAACACTCAATATCGATAAGTTTATCTCAATATCGATAAGTTTTCTTACCTGGGGTGAGTCAGGAAAAACGTCCAAGCCTTCGCTGAGAGAAGAGCATGGACTTGGTGTATCCAGCACAGTTGTTCCATTTCGCATCGCCTCGATTTTCTTGCGTATTCTTCCCCGTTTCTTTTCATACTTGCTTGTCTCCATGCTCGTTGCTCGTCTTCTAGCAGCTTTCCCTGGCTTAGCATCTGGATTTAGCATCCACCATGAAGATTTCCCTGTTCCTTCATTTTGGACCCTCACGAACCGGTTATGAAGGGAAAGATTGTGACGGATGGAGTTCTGAAATTATATAAGCAAACACGTTAGTTATCAAACTATGTAAAGTCATCAATTCACCTCTCTGCTCTTTACTTGAACCCTTTGACTTCTTTCTAGATCATCAGCTATTAAATCTTTTACTCCTGCCAAAGACCTATGGAAGCGGAAGCTTTGAGAGATTTGTTCATTAATAAATGATCACACAAGAAACACGGCTATGAGGAGAAAACACTAATAACATAAGAAGAGTGTGATAATGATGACAGAATCTTCATCCCTGACAACCCCGCCTGCTAATGAGATAATCAATCTGGCGTGAAACAAAAGGAGACACTATCCCACATAATTCCCATCTCTACCAACGTCGGAAATCTATGAATACATTTACCCCTGTTATCAATCTCAGAACTTTATTATGCGACTCCTTTCTTAAGCTCTTAAAATCTTCTATAGTCACATAAGAGATACAGACTTAATAAGAAAAATTAATTCCTTCTAATTATCACTTCCCCCAAAACATGAGTGATAAATTATCATGAAGACAATGACAAGCCAGACCAAACCTTAATTTGTCTCCATTAACCTTACGATTTGCATCTTTCCATACCAAAAACTCGCATTACTCTTAGCCGAACTGACTGACACGTTGTTTTCCAATTTCCGATCATCCAAACACAAGAGAAGATTCTACATTTTACATTAGATATTATGAGCAAGGAATTCAAACAATAGACAAAGAGACCCGCAGCCAAAACAAACGGCCAGAGACTTAGTAATTCATAAATGCAACCACCAACGTCATTGTCTGCTCTACTCTACCTAACATGGATTATTATTTCAGGCTTAACACAAGAGAACACATCATACACCACACTACTTCCCCTTCCACTAACAATAGAGAGACGCTGGGATGGAATTAGTATAAGGACAGAAAGCGGTTTCATTTTACCCGTCTGTCATTTCCCCAAAATGAATTCGCAATATCTTATCCCCCAGGTTCAAATGCTTAAGTTCTAAAAGCCATTTATATTGCCATTCATTCGGAGAAAGCAGAGAGGGAAAAAACTTTCTCCTTCTAAATCCAAACCCTTACGGACAGATCAGCCAACAATGATGAGTGGTGAATGGATCTTAACAAAAAGCATTACAAGGAAAACACCCTTTATTCCAGACACAAAAATATATCCCTCCACCAGCCTCCAGCTTGGATTCTCAGTCTTCTTACCCGCCACCACTCATCTCCTCCTGGAGACACTGACAAAAAAATTCAGCGAAAATTTATAAATTGAAAGCAGTAAGTAATATCAGATACTTACTCCTACCTACCGACCTATGTGAGCAGCCGAGACTCTGTAGCTTTACTCTCTCGTTGAGCTAAGAAAGGCTCTTGTAATGGAACTGACTGATTGTGAAAAGTCTGACAGGAAGACCTAAGGATTTGGTAGACGGGAACAACTAAAACTTTCTCTCCTAGCCCTCTACGATCGTGATGTGATGTTTTGACAAATGTTACAATTTAATGTGCAAAAAATATGAATGAATCTGAAGATTGATTGCTATCCCTTCAAGATTCTTGTAGTGGATCTCTCGATTCGGCTCTTGCAAGGAATCCCCCTGCACCATTGTGATCCTCGCTCTGTATTTTCCCAGTTCTATTCAGCCACCTCCAACCCGTCATCAGTTACCATTACGCATTATATCCCAGCCACTCGTTATGGCTTACTTTACCAATCCTCACAAACTATTCCTAATGCAAAGACCTATCAAGCCCTGGAATACAGATGATGAGAAATTGAATAACATTTTCAAAGAAATTCTACATGAGGAAACCGCAGATGCTTCGGACGGGACGGTGGGCATGGCTCCATCATCTCGTTCAAGCCATGGCAGATCACCAGCATCAGAAAATACACTCTCGTCTTTCTACTCTCAGTGGTAATGGTAACAATAATGAATACATCTGCTTCTTTTATGAAACTGACAAAATCAATCCAACAACAAAGGGTTACGTGGAATCCATCTGACCTGGTCACACAAACTTTGATTATGACTGATTTCGATATCTCATGCATGCATAACATAGAGGAACAAAGACTTCCCAGCACCAGGAACATACAACCCGCAGAAACTCTTTTTGTACAATGACGAGTATAATCCCGCTGACATAAGGTGAAGGTAACACCCTGCCGTCCACTACAGATGCAATTTCTGATAGAAAACCTGGAAAAACGGATCTCAAAAATGTGTAAAAGCCTCAGACCTCCTCACTGTGACTCAAAGTACAACTAGTGCAAGTACATCCAACCATCCATCCCTTGGGTCGTTATTCATTTACATAAAAGGCATACCATTAAGGTACAACAATCTAAAAGTGATGACGGGCAGAAGGGCAAATGAAACTGAAATCTGGTGAACACGCCGGGGAGAGGCCAAAACCTTCCCAAGTGAGATGACCAACTACAACTAAACCAAGTACCAATTGTACCAAACTTAAGTAGGCAGTAGGGAAATGATTTACAATAGGAATGGACCCGTGGTATATTCCTTGGTAAAGGACTACTATGGTTCCATTATAGTTTCCCACAATTCCGGAATGATAATCACCGTCATTCAACCCTTCACAACTAATGACAATTGGAAACCTAAAGTTCTAAATTTAATCCTTTTCAAGGAGAGTCTCAAGGAAAATCTTTTAACCCTTTTTTCCTTAAACTTGTTCAGGGAAGGAAGGAAAAAGGCTTTCCATTTACAATTCACGACACTCTCTTGGAATATTTAAACAGATATCTCATTTCTTTTACATACGTACACGGCACAGTCGTTCTGCCATGTCACACAACCAAACTCGTGAATAGATAGGTCAAGGATACTTCAGCGTCTGAAAATACCAATTAATTTCACATGCTTGTCTCTAAATGTCATATGAAGCCGGGGATCCAACCACTCGATTCTCAAAGAATCTGAAGGACATTTATTTTCGCGTGTGGTAAACGTAAAAAAGCATTTTTGACAAGGGAGTATTTTTTAATACAATTCCATCAATATTTAAACAGATTAATTCCTCGTTCAACTCTATGAATCACATTAACTTTCCCTTGAATCTGTCACATCGTCTTTTATCAAGTCTCAAATCCATCACGGATCACCAGCCAGACAATCCCCCCGAAAAAAAACAAAATTAAATAGTCACATTACTCACAGGCTGATGCCAAGTTTTCAAACTTCAAAAAAAAAACATGAAAAATTCACATTCAAACCTTTTAGGCAGCTAAACGAGTCTCTTGGATCTTATAAGAGCAAGTAGCATTGACACGCAATCATGTCAATTGACAAAATTGTCTCCTCAACCTCCGTAAGAGCTACCTAAATAAATTATTGGGGCCGCTGGTATGTAAGCAAACGTGTATAATCGATCTCGCTACCAACCACCAAAGACAGGTCAGATTCAATTACGAACGTGTCACGTAATTTTAACCTTTGCCATCCTCCCCTGTCTAATAAAAATAAGTTGGAGAGCACAAAATGTCTCCTCGAAATACAAAACCACTTCGTTCACTTTGACATTCCATCCATCTCATTATGTCAATTCAATCCTAAGAATTACACCATACCCCATTCCATACAGCTATCTCTTTTGAAAAAAAAAAGTTCCACCATTGTACAAGACTTTCTTTCATTGTAAATCTATCGGTGCTCAATTCTAGGCTTAAGCAATTAACCCCGTCGACAACTAACAATTGGAATCCAAACTCGATCTATATTATCCAATGGGGACATTAGTCCGATTCACATGCAAACAACTCACATGCAGTCTCTACCTATCCAAAACTTCGAGAAGAGTCCGAAAAATGTAACTAAAAAAGGTGTGTAGGATCGTCGGGATTTTGTCTCCACAAAGAGAGAAAGGGAGCAGCGAGGATGAGACGTAGACAGGAGTTGAATAGAGAAGACATGAGAGAAACGAGGAAACTTTCCGGGCAACGTAATAAATCCCACTAAACGTGTAATCCACCCGGTCTAATTGGACAGTAAATCTAGTAAATTCAATTTATTACATTGAATTCAATTACAACCTCCTCAATGTATGTAATCTACTGTCTAACAGTTCAGAAAAGCTAGGACCAATAGGTTAAGTACCACCACCACCCAGAGGAGACTTACAACTCACAGATCAGTACAGGCTAAATTATCCAAATTGGCCCTTGTGTAAGTAAATCTAACGTGGAACTACTTTACTTTAGACAAACGAACTTATTTGTTAATAGCCCTTTTCGGAAATCACAGGCAGAGGACAAGTCATCATGAATAAAGAGATTATTCTATTCAAGGGGGGAGAAATGTGGAAATTGAGACAAATGCTAATTCACATTCGAGAATCAGGAGCCAAGAGCTATAAACTAGAAACTCAATGAAACTTTTCAACCATCAACTTTTTTCTATCCTAGGCGAACATATAGAATCCATACGGCTTAGCACAGAGCAGTTGCAAGTTGCAGTACTATAAAAAGATTAATAATCCTTAGGAATTTTGTCAAGTTAATTATTCCTTATCACTCCTCTCTCTCTCTGTTCAAACTCTTCCAACAATCAAATACGAAGAGAAAAAATCCGAAATCTCCTACATCCAACTCTACCCACACATATTTATATTTGTGTATAATATAGAGACTAGAATTTTCTTCTCTTACCTCTTATTAGCGTTGAGTAGTTACAAAAGTCAATTAGCATTAGCCAAATTCAATACCGCTCTGAATAGCTGATTGTCCTCAATAAGGTCACCTTACAACCTTGCCCTGTTCGCTCAATTCATCCTATCCATTCCTATCCGTGTTACCATATATATTCGAATAAATTGATCAAGCCTAGCAGCAAAGATCATCATCACATATTGCTGTACAATATTCCTATCAACTTTAACAAATGTAGTCTCAAGTATTTTTAAATAATCGCTACTAGGCCCGGTGAATTTTTTACTGCCCATATTAATCCTGTATCCTGATGAAATCCATAAAAATCATTTAATGCCCCATAACATCTATCCTCCGATCGTCATCTCTCAATTACATTAGCCATCAATTATGAAATGGGTGAAAAAAGTCACACCCAACTCCATTCTCGAATTTTAATACTTCAATCAAGCCGCAGGAGCATCATAAACTGCCATCAATCAAATATAACAATATCATGAATATTAATTATCGGATGAGGAATTAGCTATTTAAGCATCAAAATAAACTAGTACCTGTCTAACCAATAAGCGTGTGATTGTGTACACATGCCCTATGAGACAGTATATAAACCCCGTATTACATATGCTAAGAATAATAAATACAATGCGAATTGCGAACCACCAAACCCAAAGCCAACTGTGGCAAGAGTGCCACACCACGGAATGAGCATTTAGTTATAGTTAAACTTTTCCTAAGTTAACAATCACATGGAAAAGGAATATAAAAAAAGACGAAGGAGACTTTACACACAAATCTATACGGAGAAAATGTATAATAATATACAACATCTACGACCACCACCACCACCACCTCTTCCCAGATATTTAACATCATCAGCTCGACACAATCTACACACACATACAAACGGCCTTGCGTTCATTTATAGAGTCCAAGGATTTCCGTAACTAAAACTTCCATTCCTTCTTCTATAATGGAATTGTCTCGAATCTATACTCTACTATTAGTATTAGAAGTTCTATGAAATTCAACAGCCTCAAATATACACACTTAACCCTTTTGCAACACATTTCACTCCTATTGGACGTATTGGACCTACGGTTGTGTATTATTATGGTCTATAGCCATAATTATAATCTACATATCTACGATACCATAATAACTTTGTTCATACTGGCCGCATAGTCTTAATTTCCATTTCAATACTAACGTGGTTACCAAACTCCAATTGATATTACAATTCTAACACACTCACTTCATCATTTCTAGATACTTTTGCTGCTTTGCTAAAAACTCGGCCAGGCAGAGACTATGGACGTAACCCTTTGGCTTCCTTTACACATACAAGACTACTTCTCGTTTCATGTGACTAGCCTTCAGTTCACATAAACCTCATAATATAACCCTTGCACATTCTACATACATAGAGATAAATATGAATATTGAAAAATTACTGTTGGCTTCCTTGAATTTTTTCCATCCTCAGAGAAATACTGGCATCTCGTTATCATCAAGTCCATGTGTAGCACAATTTCCACTACAATTTACATATTCCCTCCATGTCCCTCAAACCTCTGTCCGCCCTGATGACTACATGCTACCAAAAGATTCTAAAATTAAGTCAGATTATTCTCCACAGCAAGATAAGAGAGTTTCACCAAAGAGCTTGGAACTAAATGCGTACTACTTTCCATCAAACGACACGGACTCAGGGCTCTTAACTTAAGAGTTACAGACTACCAATAACGCAAAGGTCGCACATTTATATAGAAGATGTTGATCAAGCCTTTTCTCTCTTTACAGCCATCAGCCAGGCCAC
This sequence comes from Agrenia bidenticulata, assembly GCA_034694785.1. NCBI lineage: Eukaryota > Metazoa > Arthropoda > Collembola > Entomobryomorpha > Isotomidae > Agrenia > Agrenia bidenticulata. Next base: position 75,182 of record JAQFYM010000338.1, read on the forward strand.
CGCCACCCCAATTCGTTAACTTACAAGACATTTCCCGAGATAGTATTCTTTTTAATCGATCACGCAAAGACGTGTTGCATCATAATTGATAGCAAACCAGCTCCAGAGGGCTGGAATCAAATGAAGACAATAGTGCGTCATCATACTCCTTTTAGTCTATTTCACCACATCTACCAGCACTCACATACAAGGAAAAGATTAAAAGGCATTAGCCTCTTCCTACTCTATATGGATTCAAGCTCTTATAAACATTTTTATACAAAGTACACACAATATAGACTTACAATACATACGAGATAGAGCATACCACTGGAGAAATAATATCAGAAGCGTTTAACATTCAATTATAATCTTTCCATATAGTTTACTTTTTTATTCCCTCCCTGGCACCCGTACTAATTGCTTATCATGCATGGATCATGCAGTACTTAAGGTCATATCTTCATTACGATGGTGATGGATTGATACGGCAATTGACAGGTTATTAGTAGATAAGAAAATTACTAACTCATGCACAACACTTGCAATAACCTCCGGAATCATTTACGATTCATATACACTATTACATAACAATCCTCACTAACCTCTGCTCCGACTATTTACAACAAATTAAAAATATATCTATCTCTGCTAAAAGATTAAACAGACAGATGCAGAGGTATACAAAGGTGGGATCTGGATAGGCCACATATTACTATCATCAGAGAGCATTCAAAAACCGGATTACTTACTATCATATCTATTCCTGCAACCTACCTATATCAACTCACAATTACTTACAAGTGCACTCTTATCAGCCTAAAACTCAATGCTCACCCCAATGCAGTGTGCTACCATGACCAAAGTCTTACTGATCCTTGATTGGATATACCTGCTCGGTTAAAAGTAACATACATGTTGGCAACAAAGTTGATGAGCAACTTATTACACTAAATGGAAGTTGGTGGTATCTACTCTCAACTGTTTAGACGTCTATTCAGAGACTCACATTCATGCATACTCTGCAGAATAAATGAGATCAGGGGGAGCAGAGCGAAGAATCAGACACCTTTTGAATCAAATATTCAATAACAATACACCGGCCGCATATTAAACGCTCAGCCTCAATCTTTCACCTTTAGCAAGTTACAGAATATTGAAACATCTCATGATGCCTACGCCAAGATCAAATTATCAAGGATGCCAATATTCATATTTAATCTTATACTAATTTTCGTGGAGGTAATGATTCCAACTTGTCTGAAGAATTGCCCTGTGTACTGTGGATTGAGACGGAGAGGTGTTTTAGAACATTCGTTTTCCTCTTGCTCATTTCCCTTTCGGCTACATTTAATAATCAAACAAGATGAGTAATGATTAGCAACAAAAAATTTCTCACGTTTGTTTTTTGCTGGCCACAAAATAAAAATAAAAATCTACCACAGCACTAGAACCATACTTAGTGGCTCAAGTTTAATTTTCCAGAAATCTGGCAATTCCCAACTGTAAATCCCATTATGAATGAAGAGCCAAGACGAAGCCCCCTTGCATTATAATTTCATGTTATGCTGGATGTGGTATACGATAAGAACAAATGGGTCATTACTATTTTGTCATCAGCAAAAGAGAGGAAAGTGGTCAGCCACCATCATCCATAAAACCAACGACCTAATAGCCACAAAACGCATTGTCAAATAAAGATACATATAAGCTCATCTAAACTGTAGACATAATATTACCATTCGTTAGATATTTCTCTACCTCAAGAGAAAATAAATGCACGTGACATTGCCACCCCTGCCACTTAAACTTGTACTAGGTCTAGGTATTAATGGTTTTAGTATATAGTTCTATGATGCCACTAAACACCATTTGAATTCAAATACCAAGCAGTGACAACTTCTTTAGTATCAACATTGCAAGGGCTAATTTTGCAATGAAAAAGTTTAACAGGCATCATCCTATCTCTGATCTACACACTTACACATCACTACCAACTCATAAAGAAACCTTTTAAAAACTGCATATCATCACATGATCATCATGATGATGAAGCAATAACATCAGCAATGAATGATAGACCAGACCCATCCGATTTGTACTTTTACCAAAAAACCCTTTGCCTTGTTTTCCAGATATTGCACGGAATAAGCGCAAGTTACTTCAGTGGTACAATCAACTCAACGCAT
>JAQFYM010000339.1:0-77272 GCA_034694785.1 Agrenia bidenticulata
GCGATGCCCCCCCCTCCAACCTAAAAGTTAGGGACAAAATCACTTTTTGAAAAAAATACGAATGAATATGTTTTTAACAACAATAAAAAAACTGATATTTTTTTTAAAGATAAATAGCGTGACTGTAAAAATTTAAGTCAGACTAACTTTTAATATACTTTTTTTTCGTTTTTTTGTAATAAAAATAGTTGACTTGAAGCTACCTGACGTGTTTGTGCATTCCATGGCAAACTAGTTATGAAAATGCCGCATCTAGTCATTGTTATCACCCTATGGAATGTATCGCTCATACAACCTTGTTGAATTCAACAACGAATCACATAGGAAACGCATTAAAAATAAGCAAAAGTCAATTATACGCTGACGACCTTATGCTTCCGTCCCATGATGTAATTTGAATTTAATTGCATTCTATCCAAAGGACAGAAATAACGTTGTTTTACTTTTAATGTTTCTTTTAACAAATTCTTTTTACATTAAGTATGAAAAGACCTAAGCCATAATGTGATTGAACGTTGTTGACGTAAACAAAAAATGCAAAGAAGAAAAGTGTTTTTAAATCTTATCATAGTGTGTTTTTTTCTATATTTAAAAACACGAACTTTTCTATTTTGCTAAAAAATATTTTTTTATATTATACTGTTTTTCGTTGTTATTTTAATGTCAAACGCGTTTTCTTGTCACTAGTCTTCTAGATCAAAGGATTTTTCTTCCTTAGAAAGCATTCTAAAGGAGTGAAACTGTAGGAGTCAGTATACTTTCTTTATAGACGTATACACACGAACAACTTGAACATATAATACTATACGATATATAAAAGGATCCCTTAGCGAAATATAAATGAAAGGCTCTGAATAAACTTACATATTGTTATATATAAAAGAAAAATAAAACTACGGCAAAAAACTTTTTTTTTTGTTTTTGTACTTATATTCGCATTTAGTTCTCTACAAGTACTTGAGCATCGTAGCTCATATTTAAAAATCAAATATAAAATACAGAATAAGCACACCGCAATAGGATAAAATTTTTTCGTCTAAATTTTCTGAAAAAAAACACAAAAGTAGAAAATCTTGGCTGAAAGCAGGTAAAAAACATTTATTATATTTTTACTCAAATAAAAGCATAATTTTAGTTTGTTTTTCATTAAATATTTTTAAAATACACAATGCTGCAAAAATAGTTTTGCCTGTAATGGTGATTATTTATAGGTAATAATGTAATTTATACTAAAATACACATGCGATAGTAAAAAATGTTATTATGAGTATAATTTAAGAGGTGATAAATATACAATAAACATTCATTTATTCTGATACCATCTTTGAAAAAAATACGTAACAGACATGGTTAACGTTGTCTTGTAATAAAAAGAAAGTACTGGTTTTATACAGTATTTAAAAAGTATGTATATATGTGCATTATGCAGAATAGATCAATAAAAATGGATTTCTTGCTGTTAATACATAAATAAAATTAAAAAAGTACTTTAAGTGCCGTATTGCTGTTAAACACGGTTCTAAAACAAACGCTTTTACACGCCAAATTTTTTTTGGTAGCATAAAAACTTGAATATTAACTTAAAACATACAAATTGGCTCAGAAAAACACAATAAGTTTTTTTTATAAACAAATAAAAACCAAATGCGTATGCGACCAAGCATTGAAGTAAAAAAATAGCGCGTTTATCGAAATCAAAAAGCAACAAACCTTGTTGGAAGCCTTATAGATTTTTGAAACCCCGGTCAAGCATTGTGATCATTCGCGTGACTGTCTTGCAGATAAAAATTTTTAAGATAATTTATTAGGAGGCAAAACCAAAAGACGGATATGTAAAAACCTTGCTTTAAAAGTATTATATAAATGTGAACCGTCTTTACTTAAACAAAAAAAAATTGTAGTCTTCCTGCGCAAAAAATATTTTCTAACGTTAATATTATTTCATTATGTTCTTGCATTAAGCAGATAAAAAATACATTGAAACAAAGCTGTAATGTCATGCATAAAATATACCAATGTAGTTTTAGGATACAGAAATATTTTTTTATGTACATTTGTTACATCTTGGCAACTGATGCATTTTTACTGTGAATTTCATAGCGCTTTGTCTTTTTGCATTTTGTACTGTAATTGCTACACTCACATGACTAGAAAATAGAAATAAAAGACTAATTATAGTGCGAAAGTATGCGAAATACTATTTATGTAATTTATAGTATTTTACATGTCTTTTAACAACAAATAACACAAAAAAGTTGATGCAACGTAACCAAAAAAATCAATAGCGTAATCAATTTACATTAACAAGCCTAACCGGTGCTTACAAAAGTTGCAAAAAACCCATTTATTGCAGCAAAATAGTACCTCTAGTTCAAAGAGTAAAAAAAGAGAGTTTACATCTTAACAAATTTTGCCATCTGTAAAATAAATTTTGACAGTTCTTAAAAACATTATATAAGCAAAAAACTAAGTTGCACCATCTTTTGCAGCAGTATAAACAAATATATGTGCGCTTGTTTGTTTGCTACGTCTTTTGTTCTTTTTTTTTGGACTTACACATTTTTCGGGTATGTATTAAAATCAACTTTTAAAATGTCTAGATCCTACGACATAACCAAGTATACAAGCGAGATTGTAGCAACGAATCTTTCTTTTATGTTTTTTGTAAAAAGTTACAATTAAAATTTAGATCACATTAAAAAATAAAAGTAGCTTAAATTAATTGTAATTGCATATATGACTATTTAAACAAAGTCATGGCTCATTTACAATTTATTTATTGCAGTTAGACTATTTATAGTGCGACAAATTTTTCCTCAAAAGTGTTTTGACAAAAAAATTGTTTTTATAAAGTAAAAAAGCAACTAGGAGGCGTATGTGTACTCAAAACCTTTACTGCAGCTGCAACATCTACGTTTTATGATAGATGTCAGTTTTTGTTCTACACCATACGTGTTTTATCTGCATCTTTTTACCAAAGATTTGCTAAACTTTCTTTTTAACCTCATGGCAGTCTGTGTTTTGTTGACTAAATCGCATAAAAAAATGGGTTAAAAACTGCAAAAAAAAAATATTGATAGGGCAGCAGACTATGCATATCACACGAAAACAAGTAAAAGTAAATTTTCGCTTATAAAAACTTCCGTATATTAAAGTAAGGCAATAAATCTGTTTTTTGTTAAGACAAATAAAACTAGCAACTTACTAACAAATCACGTAACAATTTTTTGTAAAATTTACAAAAATATAAAAATACAACCCAAAATTTCTCAAAAATTAATTACACACAAAAAAGTATGGAAACGCTGTAAACCAACTGTATAGTATTTTCTTAATATGGATGTGCCTTTTTGTGACTTTGAAAATGCAGTGCAGCTTAATTTTGCTTTTTATTCACAAAAAAAAAACAATGTTTTTTATTGCATAAAACCGCGTTTAACAGTGTTCACCATTAAAAGTGCCTGTTATAGATATTGAATTTACTGGAATATACATTGCCTGTAAATCAATTTTCACTTTTTACATTACTGTTTTTTTTATACATAATTATGCTTTATTCAAAATTTACGGCAACAGTCATTTAAAAAAGGACATCCGTTATTTTTGCAAGTGTTATTTTGTTGAACAACGAAATATTGTATTTTTTGCTAAAACAATACAACCTTAGGCTATACAAATTGCTATTTTTGTATTTGACAGTTTTTGCTGACATATCAATGCAAATTATGGATACCCGTATAAAAAATTTTATATTATATGCTCGCCATTAAATGTATCAGTATTTGTAATGTAAAGTTCGTTCGTGGTAAACGTAAAAAGGTGCGCGTATTTTTTTTTATTAACAACTCACGCTTCCTCATTTTTGTGAGGATAATGAAAAATTAAAATTAAGACACGTAAAATAAATATAAATGCTATGCTAAATTTATGGCAAACAAGAAAATACGCACATAAAAAAACTTTAAAATACAACACAACACTTAGATACACCACTATTACGCACAAACACATACACAAAAACATTAATAAGTATTTTTTGTTGTTTTTTTTTGTTACATGTTTTGGAGATATTACTTAAAACGTATTTTGGCGAAAAGATTAAGGTATCAAATTAGCCCTACAAATAAAAAGTTCTTGGAACAAAATACAATTGATGGGGAAGGGTACATAAGTAAAATCAAAAATAAACATACAACTAACATTTCTAACATTATATTAGAAATTAGATTATTTTTTAAAACAAAAATGAATTTTTGTATTTTTTCATATTGATTTTTTAACTACCGTATTAAAAAATAAACAGTTGAGTAAGCTTTTCACGAATAAACATAGTAGTCTGTGTTTAGTACATATTTTGATTTTGGAAACATTCATTCAATTATTGGTAAAATTATGTAATCAAACGCAAAAAAAAAACAACGCGTTGCGTTATAGTATTTATTTGTTTTACAAGGCCCTATGTAGCTGTAACATGTTCATTTAAAGCATAGAACATAACTAATAAAAACGCCGATTTAAGTCTCAACAACATCCACTAAGTAAAACCGAAAAACAACCTCGGGTTTTGTTGTGGGTGCCGTACGTATATTTATGTCCAATTTAAGACTTTTTTTATGCTTACATCTGTAGTATTTTTACTTATTGCATTTTTTCGTGTCCTAATACTATTTTACAGTATTTAATTACGTGTTATACGTTGCGATTTAGTCTTTTTGCGTATTTTTGCCATTGTTACGATTGGCCAAATAAGATTTATTTTTTTTTACATTTTATACATGTAAGATATATTATAAAAAAACTTACATTTTTAGATTTTTATATTACAAAAAGCCAATATATTCTCATGTATACATTTTTTAAGCTAACATTATTTAGAATAAATCCAAGCATATACAATTCTTTACCTCGAATGGAAAAATTCAAAACGGCTGTTTTTGTCTTACTTAAGGTTGTCATAATTGCATTTAAATAGCAGTTACAACTTTGTAAAATACAACAATAGTACGTCAAAATAAAATTGTTTTAAAAAAAGAGGAGTAATTTTTTTGGGTTACTTTTTATGCCTTAAAATAATTGAAAACCCCCCCTCCCTTATAAAAATTTAGCAATCCACCACTGGAAGTAATAGTCGTATTAACCTAGTTTTTTTTTAACGCATATAAATCTAAAAACAAACAGCCCAAATAAAAATGACAATATGAGTAAAAAAAAGTACATTATTCTTTCTACACAAAATTCGAAATATGATTGTATGTATGATTTTTAGACGTAAAAGTACTAGTATTTATTTACAAAATGCAATAAAATCCGAATGTTTGCTATTGAGATCTTTTTTTAGGGGTCTGTTAAAAAAATTGTTTTGATGCCGCTTTTTTTAATCTTGAGTTCTACAGACTTTTCAGCGTTTTACATGGTTTTCTTAAAATCTTATACCATATTGCAAGTGTTCAAAGATCAAAAAGCAAAAGTTGAGCAACTATAAATAAAAAAGCTTTTGTATTGCTAGATTTGCAGTAGTTTTGCACGTATAAAACTTAAATGGCCTTTTATAAAAAATTTATGTATACACTAGGACATGCGCGTATATAGGGGGAATGGTGGCATGAGCGGTGGGAAGGGGGGGGGGGTTATAACCCCGCTCTCAAAGTTTTTTTGACACTGAATTTAAGGGGGTCTAAAATTAGGGGAATAAATTTTGAGCAAGAATACAAATACAAATTACAAATATCTCGAAATTTATCATGAATTTTTTTTTTAAAAAATGAATTTTTGTCAGATTACCTTTTTTTACCTTTTTGCTGTAAAGCCCTCTTTTAAAAAAATTCCTGGCTACGCTACTGAACTAGGAATATACTGTTTATCTTACTATCACAAATAAATATTAAAATGTGCAGAACTACAAAATAAAATTACTTGCGTCAAAATAAAAAAACGGCTTACATCTTTTACAAATAGAACATGCGAACATTGCAAGAGATTTAAATAACCTGAGAGCTTATGTCAATTTTGCTTTTTTTCCTACAAAGTTTTTTTTTTTTTGTAGTTTACCGTATGTTTGGATATCTTATTAAATAATTTTCTTTAAAAGTTTGCATTTTTATCAAAAAAATATATTAAACAATTCAATTTGTGTAGTACACACAAGAGCTTTCAACTAATTTTTTTTTTTTGCATGTCTTAGTATCTCAAGAGAGACAAATTTTTTTATTATTTTTTTTACAAAATTAAAAAAAAAATTGAAACCGAAAAAAGCATTTTAAGTGTTGCACGTACCGAAAATTCTATACTATGTTAAAAACCAGGCAGTAGCGTACCAGGATTTTTTTGACGCACATGTTTTACGACAAAAAGTAAAATAAACGTGTTTTCCGACAGATTCGTTAGTTTAAAAAAGGTCCTAAAAAATTTTATTACGGGGGCGGGGGGGGGGGATTTGGAGGGAAAAAATTCTTCCTTTTTATTAAAATTAAAGCGTAAATAAAAACGAACTTTCTTTTACGAGGGGGTGGGCGGGATTGAACACGCAACCGACCTATATAAGCCAATGACAAAAAGATAATAAAAATAATTTATAATTCTTTTGGGCTGCAGTTACGCATGTTTGATACTTACAAATGCAGCTTTTTGCACCATTACTGTAAAAAAAAACATACTTATTATTTCTTTTTGTTTTTCTATTATATGTGCATCTTTCTACGCAAAAAAACAAACAAACATAGTTACAGTCTTCATATCTTTTATGCTTTGGTTGTTGTTCTATGCGTTATAACTTGTGAAGATTGCAAAAAGGGTTATTTAGACATTTTAACAGCTGAATTATATCCGCGGTAGTTAACTAAAATTTGAAATAGGAATAAATATATTTTAAACACAAATTATAGATGTCCAAGATTTTTTTGTTTGTTTGTTACAAAAAAAAAAGCAAAATTGCTTGCAGCATAAAAGCTGTTTGATTATATATTGCTTGAAGTTTTACAACAGCATTTTGTCAAATATAAATTACAAATCGAGCTGTTTTTTGTTACTTACATTAAAGGCTTATGCCCGTTTAATTTTAGCGTGGAAAAGTATTTTTGTTATGGTTCTTCGTAAGTGATTAGTTGTCTCATTTTTTACAAGTATTTCATGGGTTTAATTTTAATTGCAAACATAATCTATAGATATTTTAACATTTCTGGGTGTTCAAAAAAAGCATAATTTTTTTAACCACTGACAGCTTTAAAAACAAGGTAAATTTTTTTATTTGATTGACATAAGTTGGCCTTTTCTTACATAAATCAAGTATGTCGTTACCTTATTTTTTTTTGCTTTTTTACAACCAAGTACAATTCAAATAAATCAAAACTCGATAAAAAAGCTCCATACGCTTATATGTATATACTTACACATATATTAATTACCAATGCCAATTTAGTTACTCTTTAAAAAGCTTAAAAACTTGAACAATGTAATTCTAATTTTTTAAAACAGCCGATTAAGCAGTTTGCAGAAAAAGCTGTTTGCAAAGCATCAACAAGATATAAATATTGTACAGGAGTAAAGTGGGTAATCGTTTTCTTCAGAACGGCTTTCTCTCTCATTTTTCTCGCAAAGATTACTTGCCTGTATTGAGTTTTTTTGTATTGTTGGAGATGATTTAAATGATACACGAAGAAAGAAGTTTCGATGATAAAACAATGAATGGACTCGTCTGAAAAATTTGACTTCTTTATGTTGGCAAAAAAAAAAAAAGTTTTTAAGTGTATTAACAAGCCAAATAAAATAAAAATTTATTAAAAGAAAGATGAGGAAAAGATAATTTGGAATATTTCAGTTTTATCTTTAAAGGGTTATTTTTATATACAGAAAAATACGCATATGTGTTTTGAGAGTCTGGTTTTACACAACAAATGTTCTTTGCGCAATGAACTACTATTTTAATATGATATTTTTGTTGAATTTATGTTTTGTTGTTCGTTTCATAAAAAAGATGTTTCATATCAGACAACTATTTTGTATATCAGTATAAGCAAAAAATCAAAAAAAAAAACTACGGTATGGTATAATGTAAATACCTGCAAAGTTAGACGTTGCTTTACAACGCGAAAAATATAATGATATTTTTTTCTTACATAGTATTATCTTAGTAAAATGACTTTTAATGATCAAGATGAAATACTAAAAACGTTTTTTATACATCCGTAAATTTTTGGCTAGTTCAAATTTGTAATATTTCATTATATTGAACTAGTCTTTTTTTTAAAAAATTGTAAAATAGAATATTTTTACATTCTTTAAAAACATAAAAATATAAATGAAAACATTGTTGTTTTTTGTTTTTACTAGAGAGATTCAAGCATTTTTAGTTGTTAACGCAGCCATAGCCGCAACCAATACAGTATTGTTTAATATGACAGCAGTCTTTTACTGTATTTTAACATTTTTCTGTTATGCATTTTGACAAAATAAATGTTTATGACAATAAACACAATTTAGCTATTTATACGTTTTTGCAATTTTAATAGCTTGTTTTTTTTGTACAAAATTTTGTTTTGGCTGTCATCGAAAAATATAAAATAATACTACGAAAAAGCGGTTTTTTGCAGTAAAACACATGTACCGCTTTTTTGCAGTTGCGTACAGCAGTCTTTATCTTACTCAGTTAAAGGATATATACATGAAAAAACATCAGAGTCTAGATTTTAAAAAAATGAGTGTAATTTATTACGGAGCATTTTAATATTTTGTCAATTATGTATCAGTTAAGCTAGTATAATTTTTGTCTAAATTTTGATATTGCTGGGCAGGCATATGGTAGTACGAACATACATTTTCTGTTACTATCCATAAAAAAAGCAGATAAATATCATAAATACCAAAATCATATATGTGTGTAATCAATTGTTTATAAAAAAACTTAACAATTGCGTACCGGCTATGAGATTGTTATTATTGCTAACTATAGAACTATAAAAAATACATCTTTATTTTTATGTATGCAGTTTTCTAGAAAACGCAACGTGACGCATGGACGAATTTAGGGGGGAGGCACTTGGGGCAAGGACCCCAGGGCAAAAAACTAAGGAGGCCTCTAAAATAATTTGAGCGTGGATTATTGTTTTTCGTATACAAAACAACACAAAAAAGACACCTGTGTTATTGCAAGTACAGATAAAAGCATACCATGTAAAATAAATATCAATGTATGAGCAAAGAAATTTTCTTGACAGTTTTTACGCAATTTTATATGCAAAATAACAAAAAATCTGGCAAATGAAATTAACGAGACTATATAATATGACGATGGCTACTATCTGTCATGTAAATTTTGTTTTCTGTCTACAAGGCATGTTTCCAGTCAATTAATATATGTTGTATATCTAAAATAAGTGTATTTTACATCGAAAAAAAATTTAAATGACAGAATGGCGAAAATTTTTGATTTAAATTTTATATACAGTAATATTCTACAAAATCTTACTACTTTATTTGTTACAATTACTTTTTAAAATATATATATAAAAAATATACATGTAGAGAAAAAAAAACTTCGCAAATCAACATTCATATGGCCGGTAAGTATATTAATTTGTTTCACCATGCTTTATAGCATGATGAAAAAAGTACAAAACGCCTATAAAACAAAAAACAGGTATAAACAGAGAAAATATGTGTTTAGCCACACAAATGGCAAAAACTTCTGGTAAGCCATAAAAACAATGGTGTAAAATTTTATCTGAAAAATATAAAAAAAAATGTACTTCAAGTGACACCCATACGTGTTCAGATAATAAAAAAGTAAAAACAAACTATAAAGCTTTGTATATGTCGTTAATTATCTAAATTTTGATACAATTATTGGTGGTGTACAAAGTCCTGTTCACCCATTTAACTAGTATTTAGGCTTGTTTTGCCTGTAGCAAAAAATTAATCTTCGGTGTCGCGAACAGGTGCAATACGCGGGTTTACGTCATTTGAGTAAAGTTTTGCAATTTTTCGCACTTTTACCGTATGAAAACATTAATGATAAATATGTAAATGATTGACTGGCGTGTTTACGACATGATAAATATATGTTGCAAAAAGATATCTTATGTTTAATTTTTTTTGTAGCAAAATTTATATAAAAACTAGTATTTTTTAAAAATATCGAAGTTTAAATAGTTTTTACTATAAAGAATAAGATTTACGTGGGCTTAACCACAAAAAATATGTTTTTAGTGTTTTTGTTTTTTTAAATGCAAAAAACTTCATTTTTGCATGTATAAAATTACTTGCCTTTTAAACCATATAAATAAATGTATAAATCTATAACATGTTTTTTTCAATATAATTGACAAGTAAACGTGGCGTAATAATAATTTCATTACTAATGTCTCGCAAAAATTTTTGTAGTCATCTGAGTTTTATCAAAACATAAAAAAATAAGTGTTTACCGTTCTAAAAGAAAAAACGGACTATAAAGTTTTTATACTGTTTGGCGCGTTTGTACAACATGCGTATGCAGCACTTGTTTACGAATTGATCATAACTAAAAAAATTTTACACTAAGGTTTTAATGCGCGAAATGCATACACGCCTATGGTATTTACAAGAAAAACTCTTTTCGCATAGCAAGCTATGAAAACAAAAAAAAATGAGAACAGTTTTTCCATTTAAATACTGTATTAGTATTTTTGCATAACAAAGAAAATTCATTTTATGTGTTTTAGATTTAATTATAAATATCTAGCCTTTTTTGAAAAGCCTTAAAACAAGATAGAAACTACGTGTTAATTGCAAAGCTAGCTAGGTTCGTTTCTTTACTACTTGGTACAGTATTTACTGATAAAATAGGTATTTAAAAAATTTTTCCTCTTTTTTATGCAGATGCGAATAATTTTTTAACAAATAGGTATAGGGGTTGTTTGCTGATATACAAAAAAAATCTGTTATAAGATACCGTTTTATCTATATTAAAGTAGCAATTTGTATGGCACGATGCAAAAACACTAGAATGAATTGTGTTAGAATTATGGTTTGTTGTAACAAAACCTAGACCAATATACAAATAATTTCACCAATTTTTTTCTTATTTCTACAAATGATCTTTAACCGTAATTCTTGTCAACAATGCTTTAAATGCGCGCCGCTGTACAATTCTACAATTTTGTTAGTACCTCTTTATGGTATATTTCTTTTTTACAGTCGTAAATTATGATAAATAACGCCGCCAAAATATAAAAAATTTTTTTTGTTGTTTCAACATAGCCTTTACAGCAATTTTGGATAGCTGGATAGCAAAAATCACACTTAATATTTTCACTGCCTACCACTTAAAAAATTTAAAATAGTATAAAGGGGCTCCCTGAAAAAAAAGTGCCATCGGGTCCCCTCAAATGTAAATCCGTCCAAGACGTGTCGAAAAAGTTTACAGTTACAAAATGCCTTTTTGAAAAAAAGTATTTTTTACAGCCTATTTTTATGATATATAAATGGCATTAAATGCACAAAAAAACACGATGTTAAACAGCAAATAAAACTAAAGAAATACGCGAAAAAAAAACCAATGATCACAAACCCGGCAGAAAAAATTGCAAAAATTACAGAATGATATTTCTTCTATATGATCCATAATCTGTTATACATTTTTTATAGACCTTTACGTATAAAAATTACGTATATATTTGTGGTTTGCGAAAATAAATAATAAATTAGAATAAAATTTACTTTATAACACAAAAAAATACGTCCTTAAAGATTATTTGCGTAATCATATACAAATAGCATTTGTAATGTTTTTACGATATAAGGTAACGGAAAATTACGTCGAAATAAATTTTACTAAAAAACATTTTGTGATAATGAATTTCAATATAACACAAAAATACATATATATCTAGCTTATGCCAAGGTTCTTGACAGTAGTAAAATCTTAGAAAAGACCGAGTAAGGACAAAAGTTAACAAAACACAAAATTAAAATTATACATTAGATATTAAAAACGTAAAAATGCGCACGGTTGGCATTTAAATAGAAAACAAAAAAACACAACAAGGTCAAAATTTTTTCCGCTTATTTTTTATCATTTCTTGTAAAAAATAAGCAAGCTTTTTACTGTAAAAAATACTAATTTTAAATGCATATATAGTTATTTATTTTGTTACTCTTTCTAAAAGTTACCGTGTACGGGTTTCCTTAGACAGTTTACCATCGACAAAAAAGTCTCTTTTTATGTGCTATTTCAGTACAACAGCTATGTGAGTATTTGATTTATATATAAATAACCTAATTAGTTCTATTTTACAAATATATAAAAATACCAAAAATATGACTAATTTTTTTTTATTGCAGTTGTAGTTATTGAAACTAAAATGCATGACAGCTTCAATAGTTTAAGGTGTTTTTTATTTTTTGCTATTATTGTATATCTCAATATAGTTTTTTGCCGTGCTTCATGTTTAAGCAGGGTTTACTTTTGACTGGAATGTTTTGTACGAAACAGTTTTATCGCCATTTTCCTTATTTGTCTTTAAGCATATACTTAAAAACACATTTTATTTCTTTAACTATTATAATTTTTATGTTCTATTTGACCTAGAAACAAACACAAAAAAACAAAAAATTATTTCATTTTGTTTTTTAAATGGTATAAAGACAGAGAAACCTTTAAAGCTATGCAAATTTTTGATATAACAGGGCTTTGCGTAAATGATTGTGTTGTCATACACGTTTATGCATATGGTAAATAAAGCCAGATCCGTGTATTTTATATCAATAGTCAAAATTATAACCTTATAAGTTTGTTTCATGGAACACAAAGTGTAAAAAAAAAAAAAACATTACGTAAACACTAAAAATAGGAATTCTTTATGTTGTTTTTTGTGTGTAAGAATAGAAATTTCAACCTTTGCTTCCTTTAAAAGGTTACGCAACGATAAATGCAATATTTTGACTGTTGTTGCGAATACATTGTAGTTTTCAGCAAATAAACAACTTAATTAATAGCAAATTACATTTGAGTAAATTTCGACAATAAAAACAACAAACAAAAAGTAAAGTAAACAGCCAGATGATAGTTATAGCATTAACGTATATAAAACAGGAAAAAAAAGCTATATGCAAAATGTAAAATAAAAAAAAAAACCAAATATGTATTCGTCTTTAAAATGTAAGATCCAATAATAACAATTTGACAATTTACAATATTGTATACAGTGATTTTGTGCCATTGTCGGTCGTTAAGGATTTTTATTACATATATAACTTTTTTGACTACATTTTTAGACCAAAAAGCGCATTTATTTGTAAAAAAATACATCACGATAATACAAACAACTTAGCTAGAACTTATTGCAAAAAAGTTTTTTTCTATAAAAATTATAGCATATCACTTTTTTAAGCATTATACCAACAAAAAAACAAGTTTTTTTATTTTTAAAACATTAAAACAATCATTATTGTGTAAATACGTCTTCACTGCTTTTTTTACGCTGTACGTATCACATGATATTACGGCTACACTGATTTCGTGTAGCAAAGTAATTTGCGTATCTTCTGTATATTATATTCACATGCAAACTATGCTTATGCGCTTTACATAGGTTTGATTGTTGAATCCGATCTTGATTTGCTTTTTGACATATTAAAAAATAATTCTGGCAGCTAGAAACATGTTGCATGCGCTGCCTAAATAAAAAAAAGTTAATAGTTTTTATTTTTTTTTTCTTATATACTTAGGGGCCATTCGGAAAATTTTCCAATGGAATTTTTCATTATTTTTTTCCAATAGAAAAAAATTTTTCCATAGGAAAATCAATATTTAAACTAAAAAAAATTCCATTGGAATTATTTTTCCAATGGAATTTTTTACCCCTTAATTTGGCTGAAAAATTTAAATGGAAAATTTTCCAGATGGCTTCTTATAAGTTTTTTTTTTATAACGCAAGCAAATAGTCATATGGTAAGTCGTACCTTAAAGCGTCTTTGCAATTTCATGTCAAAAAATAAATTCTGGCCCTTGCTAAAAATAGCATTATTTAACCAGAATCAGAATTAAACTTGGAAAAAGAGATAGGTGGCAACGATGGAATGTGCCCGTGGCCTTTGGCTACAGGGGGCCCAACAAATTTGGGCTGGATTTTTTTTTTTTGTAGAAAAAAAAACTAAAGTGGCTTTTGTATGTAAAAATACACAAAAAACCTATTTTTGCAACAAAAATCATGTAAATTTACAAGCAGAATTTCTTTTTAAGTGAGTTTTTTGCAATTTTAATGGTTGTCTGAAAAATAAATTTATAGAGATTTTTTTTGGACACCCAATTATAAATTTTTTCCAGTGTTGTATTTTATTTTCGTGAAATATGACATTTTACTTTTTCACGTATATGTATCCCATATAGTTTTTTATGGGATCAAAAAATATACCCAAAGAGTTATTTATTGAGTGTTTTGCCGCGAGAATTCTCTTTAGAGATTTTTTTTCTTTTTGGACTGGAAAAAATCTCTCAAATGAGAAGTTCTTTAATGATCTTTTGAC
Organism: Agrenia bidenticulata; assembly: GCA_034694785.1. Lineage (NCBI taxonomy): Eukaryota > Metazoa > Arthropoda > Collembola > Entomobryomorpha > Isotomidae > Agrenia > Agrenia bidenticulata. The sequence continues at coordinate 14,497 of JAQFYM010000339.1, forward strand.
CCGTATCTTAAGTAAAAAAATCTCTATAGAATTTTTTTAGGACACGCCTTATTGGCAAAATTAAAGAACTAATTTACTAAAATGCGCGAGATTTTGCAATAAGACGAATTTTAAACGATTCTTTCTATTAAATTTTATACCTTTTATTACTTAATATTTATATAATTTGTATACAAAGGTATGCGCATATATTTGCATAATAATTGTAAATCACCGTTTGATTAATATTTAAATTGTTATTTTGTAATACTTTGACTTAACATGAATGTATACTATTACCTAAAAAAAGTGCATGAATACACGTTTATTGTTTGCAGCTTTTACAAAACAAAAACAACCTATTTTCTTATAGACCATGTTTGTATGTGTCAAAAAAAAGATTGTGGTAGGCGTTCAAACAGCGCGGACTAAAAGTTTTTTATCTCTATTATGCCTTCTTTTCTTAATAGTGAAACTAAAATACAATTACAAACTGGGTTTTTTTTGTCAACTTTTTATTCTGTGATTTAAGCTTTCTTTTTGACATAAATACTCGTTACTCGTTTTTTAAATACACATTTATAAAGGCTATACTTTCTAAATACGCCAAACATAAAAAATCTAGTGTTTTTTGCAAGTCAATACAAAATAAGTTTTTATGTATTAGGTAGTTGTGTTACTGCTTAAACTTTTCGTGTAAAGGACTGATTGCTTTTCTCTGCTTGATATTGTAAAATTGGTTAGAATTTTTCTTAACAACTTTATTATGGGGGTCGTGTGGGGATTAATACCAAAAATTATACAAATTCATTTGTATGTTACTTTTTAGGATAAAATTCGCTAGCTATATAAAAAAAAAACCATTATTTTTTTAGAATTATGTTTTTTAAAAACGAATATAAAAACAAATTGTAATTTTTTTTTCAACTTTATAAATAATCTTAAAAATTGATTTTTTTGAATACAAATCAACTATAGTTCCAATGAAACAGCGGTGTTCTTTATGCATGTATTGTATAGCCTGTACTAATTCGTGTTTTTTTTTCAATTAAAAAACAACATGAATATACGGTAAAAAAATTCCGTTTTTACGCTAAAAAAATTTAGCTTTTTGACAACTAGAAAAAGCAGCAGTTTACAAAGATCAACTACTTGATTTTATTTTAGCCTACATAAAAATGCTTTAAAATACTAAATAAGGCCCCAGAAAACGAATGCTCCCGGGCACTTTATTTAAACAAACTCTTTTTGTATGCATAATATTTTTATATTTTCATGTGCGAAAACTTATAAATCTATGTAATGTCACAAATAAAACTACTTTTTAACGCTCTTTACGTTTATACAAGAGGTTTTTGTTAATTTTGCTTGGGTATGCAATTTACAATTTTTAATATGATTTCAAATATACAATATTAAATTTACGACAACAAAAGTATAATTTTTCTCATATAAAAAAAGTCACGTGGACTAGGCTTACAGTTAACCAACCCCAATATAAAAAATACAGTTTTTCAAAAATTTATACTGCATACACAGAAAAGCAAACCTTTGCGTAGTAGCGAACAAAGCGGATATTGCACAATTAAAAAAAAAATAACTTTTATTGCCGTAAAAATAAAGCTGTGTATATTGTACTAGTGTGGAGCACATGAGTTGTTCCTAAGCACCGCAACGCCGGACGTAATTATGATATTTGTTTAATAAACCAGATCAGATCGCACCTGTATTTTTATTGTTTCTAAAAGTGGTAGTTCAGATGCCGCCGCTGACTAGTAATATTTTTTTACATAGCTTTTACAGACACCTTTTTTTTTGTTGTACTTCTAGAACATATTATGGTTTTTAAGCAAAAAAAATGCAGCGATAACGCATTTAAACAAAGTTATTTAGATTTTTGTAATATAATGAAACTATGCGGTAGATAAAAAAGCAGTAAGTTGTGAAGTGGATGTTTACCGCAGCTAAAGTTGTTTTTCAATCTAAATATATACCGAAAAGTGCAGAGCACGAATCAACAAAATTTTTAAATATTTTTTTTGCATACTTTTGTACACTTATAAGATGCAAATACATACACTTACATCTCAAAAAAACGAAATACAGAGGCTAATGTTTTTTAGTTTGTATAAACCCCGCAAATTTTTGTTACATTACATTAAAGCAAAATTCTGTAAGTATAAATGCAAAAATTTTTATTCATTTTTTTCTGTTTTGCGTATGGGCTGCTGCAACAAATTATATAGTTAAATGGCAGTACAAAAAAACACTAGTAATTGTTGTCTTAAAAAAACTGTTTTTGTACTTGGTTAACACAAAAGGCACATAAATGTATTAAGTTAGATGTAGAATGGGTTTCGTTAAATAAAGTATACATTTTTAATAAAGTAACAAGGCATCCTTTGTTTGTAATTTTTGTAAATATAAAGACAACAATTATGTATTTAACGGCAAGTAATTTGTTTGCGAAAAATTAATATAAAAAAATGACCACTAATGTAAACACATGCGAAATCTTATTTTTAGTCGTCTATCTTGTATTTTTAAATGCAGTGGTATGTTAAACTTTTTATAAAAAAGTTTTCCTACCTGTATTTTATTTAGAAAACTTTGTTTTCAATAAAATTTTAAGCACGACCTAAAAATAAATATATGCAGAGAATATGTATATAAATAACGATATAACAAAAAAACAGTTGAATCTGCTCTATCAATAAAAAATATTACAAAAATCAATATTGAACCCTTTTTACCGTATTTTTACAACCATAAATTTTCTTGAAAAAATATAAAAGATCGTACCGTGCTATTACAAATATCTAGCTAAACAAATTTTTTTTATTGATATGTGCAAGATTTGCTCGTACATACAGCTGGGTTGTCAACAATTTGCATTGCATGAGCCGCATCAGCAACGTACGCTGTAAAAACGCACCCGCATCAATGTGCACGGCTGCGCGGTTATATAAAATGCAAACATCATCTTTGTGTAAAAGTTACTAGCCGAGAAAATGTAACAGAAGATGAAATTTGCATCCACTTAAACGAAAAATATGTCTCGAACTCGAAAACGATATGTCAGGCGCGTTTTAAATTAAAAGATCTTTTTTTGATTGCATCTAAAACTTGTGAATCGCGTAGGCATGATTTTGCAATGTGTTTCAAATTCTTCAATATACTAAAACACACGTGCGTAAAAAAAACGCAATACCAAATGTATAAAAACATAATATTGTAGAGTTAGTGTCCCTTTAGTTTTTTTATGGTACAATCTCTGTCGTTGTATTTAGTAAGTGTACTACCATTGTCGGCTTATTACAGAAAATGCAAAAATGCAGTTTTAATAAAATACCATGTTTGGCTTTTTACCGCAGCTAGCATATATACGTTTTTCTTAATTTAAACGTAGTTGTTTTTATGTTCGTGTTTAATATTGAGTTCGTTTTTTTTATTATGATCTACTACTATTTTATAATAGTAACGAATTGCATTTGTATGTTAATTGTTTGTAAAATATATAATCGCATTATAAGTTGGTGTTGTAGATCAACCGAAATTATAATAAAGAAAAAAATCCCTATAGGACAGAACTCTTCTACTATTATTACAAACATATAATCCGAAAATAATTACTTTAAAAAATAAATAGTACATTATATGTTTAACAGAAACCTTAGAAACAGCGTTATGGTCAGAGTAAGGTACGATACCGGTTGTTTCTCTAACAATTGCAATTAAAATAATAATAATTAAAAGCTTTAAATTTGCGCTTAAAAGCTTACGACATACAAATACGTATAGACGTTTTTGTACATTTTAGTTTTTTTTTGTTTAGGTTTTTAAGCTTGTCCTATAATCCATGTGTTTCGGTACACGCTTAGGCTTGTTGAAGTACAATTAAGCAAGTTTAGTCACAGATTTTTATCTGTAGTGCCATATTCGTCTCAGTTTTTCATTTTTCTTTATGCGTAAATGTATACTGTTTTTATACTTTAATATTAGTAAAATAATTTGGTACGTTAATAAGACTAGCGTAGATGTGACATTAGATGTTATTGTTTATCAGAAGCATTTATAAATGTTCAAATCATATAAAAATTGCAAATTTATTTAAACCACAGGGATGCAGAAAAAAGCATTCAAAAATTTTCGTTGGGTTATTTTGCAAAAATAAAAATTTTAATAATTGGGTTTTTATGTATCATTATTGTTGTAAATGCTTAAACAATTTTTTTTAGTTTAATTTGTTTTTTATGAATAAGACATTCATTATGCAGACTCACTTATTTTATTATTAAAAAATATGTTTATTGCATTCATTTGTTAAAGTTAAAAACACATTTATGTGTCAATTATTTTTTGCATATAAATCAAAAAACTGATATCGAGTATAAATATACTAAAAAACATAAAACAGCTGATGCATCTTTTCGAGTTAACAACACGCATAAAATAAGACGAAAGCTGTGAAGTATATATTTGCATGATTAAGGTACAATTGCAAAACAAATCCAGCAGTATCAACTATTGCATTTTGCTGTTCCTTAAGATTTTCGTTTCTAGGCATAGCTATTTTTTGTATATTTCTTTTGTAAAATTCGTTTGTGTATACATATGTAATCAATCACAAAAAATGAAGGCTTAATGTTTTATACCTTTTTTTTCTAATCAAAAAAAACTGTAGATAAACACTTATGCCTATATGCAAAACTTGTGATTCTCTGAAATTGACTAGAAAACAACACAATAAAAACATAAATGAGCCAAAAATGAGGTTTGGATAAATAAAATTGCATTTTTCTTGTAATTGTATCATTTCAAAACATAAATTTGTAGTGTTACAAACGATAAATATTGTACAAGAAAAAAATAAATCGTTGCCTTGTTGCTTTTTGCTTTAGATCGCAAGGGTGTAAATTCAACTTTTTTGTAGTTGTTCGTGTGTAAAAACTAAAACAAATTCTACACTTAATTTATAGCATTTATTAGCTGAAGTTTACATAATTTGCAATTTTTGTATATTTTAAAAATTAGAACGGCGTGCAATTATAAATAAATGTATAGAAATTCATGTCAGTATTTACATACACCTATTCTATTGTTTATGCAGCTGCAAGTTTAAGCGTTTACAATTCTGATGGCAGCTTTACAAAAAGCATAGACGAATATGATTTGTAAAATCGTACCAAGATCTTTTTTTTGGGTACGAAAAATTATTTTATCCATTTTAGGCATAGTATTTTATCTTTCTACACAAAATTTTTTACTAAAATATTAACACGCGAGTGTTAATATACTCGAAAAAAAGGTTAATGCATATCCTTTGCATTTTTTTAAGCAGTTAATGTCTAAACCATAGCACAAAAAGAAAAAAAAAAACTGGAAGCCTTTTAGAAATTTGTAATATATTTTTCATTGCAGAAAAAAATAAAGCTCTACATATGATTTTTTTTTGATATGCTTAAGTCAAAGACTCATAAGCTAAGTCATCATTTGTGTTTTTAACAAAATAATACAGGATAACTTATTTTTTATTTTTGGATTTTTGCTTGTATTTCGCAAAGTCTAAAAAGTCCATTAAGCGACAAACATAGCGCGGTGCGGTGAGTATGCACCTCAATAAATTTGTTTTTTTTTTGCACCGCACACAAAATGGTGCGGAGGGCTTACTTAGCTCGCTGTGAAATGTCTGCACTACAACCTTCTAGCTGTATTTTCACTTAACTAAGTACTTTTAAAATGACATTAAAAATTGCATTCGCCATAATATCATACCCAAATACAAATCTTACAATACAACCGAAATGCAGAATGACTGAAAAATTTTGCAATATAAACACAAAAAACATTAAATTTGCAAATCTTAATTTTTGTCATAAGAGAAATTGCAAAATACGTCTAACATTGCGGCTTATTATTACACCTTGTCTAATTTAAAATATGTTATTTATTTTATTAACAAAATTTTTTGGCTTTCGCTTTTAAAATATAAAGTTTTTTGTACGACACAAAAAGTGAAATAGTCATGATAAGGTTTATATCGTAATAAATTGCGTCTTAAGACTAAAAATGCCATTTTTTACCTAAAATACAAAAACACACTTTTTTAGCCTGTAAGTACTATAAAAAAATTGCAAGTTAATCGCACAAATTTTATATATTATAACATACAGTTTTGTGTTATTATTGCTTTACATATTTACGCTTTGTATAAAAGTGCATTTACGTATTTTTATTTGGGTCATTTTTACAAGAAGATCCGTATTTCTCTTTTTAAAGCAAACAATGTTGTATTTTTTGTTTTTTACTACAAAAAAAAAGTGATGTGTTTTTTTGCAAAAAAAATGGTATTTTGTATTTTATTGGAAAAAATAGTGATTTTTTAACTTAACCAAGCCTTGAAAAATATAGAACCTTGTAAAAAAACATTAATTCACGTTATTGAAAAAAACTAATAACGAAAGCAAAAGTTAATGTCTTTTAAATATTTTAGACAAGTTCAGTGTGTTTTATTTTACTTTATTATAGTGCAAAATTATTTTGTGTTTGGAGGTAAATAAAAGACGCAAATTTTTGCAATCAATACGTCTGAAATACATTTGTTTAGATTACCTTTATATGAACAGGTTTTGCCAGCACTATAACGCAAAATATAAGGTTTAAGATAAGGCAAATAATTTTTGACTTTTGCAATTTATACGTTTTCGTCAAAAATAACTTTATACTACAATAAATTTTTTTTGTACTAAAATGTTATTAATAAAGGTTTAATTATAAATGCGTATCCTGTATAGTGCAAATATTTATAATATAAGTATTCATGCATCTTATTAAAAAAAGAATTTATACCAAACATTTTATTTTGGCGTTTTAAATGTCATATGATTCTAAAAACTTCATTGATGCGTTTTTGTTTGCAATTGTTTGCCAATATGTATAAAAAAAGCGTAAAACAGTTTGTTTTCCGTTTTGAAAACCAGGAAAAAGACAAAAAAAAATAACCCCTAGGTATAAATTCAGTAATGCAAAGCTTTTTTCTATTGATCTTTTCAGTTTTTTTTGTGCAAAAAAATGCATTGTTGTATACTCATTTATTTGTGTAGAAAACAGTATTGTGATCATTTGATATTTGTTGCCAAGCTTTTTTTGTCTGTAAAACGATGCTATAAACTAAGTTCATATTCTCTAAATGATACATAAAAAGAGCCAATCAATAAAAATAAGTATTGTGGTATAGTCTTTGAATGGTCAGAATTTTCGAACTTTTGCAAAGTTTAGCCAAAAATTATATTTTAATACTTTAAATAATTACTTCCCGGTCATAACAAAAAAAAACCTCTTAGTTACAAGCAATATAAAGTATCATGCATTTGTTATTTATCTGCAGGTATACAACAAATCTGCATATACGCAAATTTTAAGAGTAATTCAACTACAAAATTATGCGTTTGAAACATTTTTAACATTTTTAACATTTTTTTAGTCATAAATCTGACCTGCATAATCAAAAAAAAATAGTTATTGAATTTTCGCACATTTCTACTAAATTTAATGTTGCGCTTTGTGTATATAAAGAGAATCCAATAACAATTTACCCCCCCTTATCCCTTTTCACTTAAAAAGCAAATAATCAAAATCTGAATGATTGTTTTTTTTTCTTTACAACTCATATACTATAAATTATATATCTTGTCAAATTCTTTTTTAAAAAACAACTTGCAAATATTTTTACATGTTTTTTACGTTAAATCAAATTTTCGAGCTATACAATGCAAGATTAAGTGCAAATTCACAGCTATCATATAATTTTTATACCGATTTTCTAAAATGACACATAGTAGACAGTGCGAAATAATTGTAGCAAAAGTAAAACTCATAAGTAAAAACAAACAATGTTTTATAGTACAATGTTGAATTACACAGATATGCTATTTCTTCCTATAGTTTAAAATCATCGTGGTCTCACTAACGTATATGACTCCTAAATTTGACGTATATAATAATAGGGGTCTACATTTTGACCGAATCAACATATGAGTGCCTCTTTAACATCCTAAATTTTTTAAAAAAAGTACAGCGGTACTAGTATTTGCTACAGATACAACCTTTGTGCCATAAGTTTGCATCTGCGTCGTGTAAACCGATACGGAGTTTAGGAACAAAAAAAAATATATGCTTGCAACATAAATTATCAACAAAAAAAAAACCAAAATCACAGCCATCGAGAACTTAAAATAAAAAAATGTACATGTATATAGGTAAAAACATTGTTTTGTACTTTTTACCAATTATAAAAATCTCTTTTTGTTTAGATGTCTAAACATTAGTAACAAACTTGACCAGATCATAAGTAACCTTTGTATTGTTTTATAGCTTGTGATATATATTATTTACACCTAACGTAATGAAACTCTTTTGCATGTTATGTTAGCGTTGATAAAAAAACCCTACATTTTTTTGGCGTATAAAAATTACTAGTTTGTACAATAAGTGTATATAACATAGAATATAAGATTTTTGGTAGTTTTAGTATAGATAAATCTAGTTAAACGCAAAGTTTTATACAAAAAGAATAAAATTTTATATTTTGCATATTGAAATACTGCAAACATGTATCATGGTTTTATTAAAAGTAAGTATGTTTGCTTTATCACTTGTTTAATCTCAAATAAAAAGTAATCTTAATAAAATCTTTTATAAGGGATATAAAAAAAATCTTTCAAAAACAAAAAACACACCATTAGTATTTTTTCTATAGAAATTAAAAGAAGTCTGTCGTTTGGTATTTTCAATGCAACAAGATGTGTAAAAGGGTAGGAAACTGTATATATTATGTTTAAATTGTAACACAACACATATTTTTGTAAATTTTAAAAAAACAAGATAAGCGTTGTTTTTTACATGAGTAAGGATTTTGTGTACTAAATAACTGTTTTGTATATAGTTGTAGAGGATTTACTTGTTTGCTTGGTCGTGCGTTTTACAGATTCACTTCGTTTTACTATTTACGCCTATAACAAGCGTTGTTAATAGTTATACCATGATATTATTGTAAAAAATATTCTGTAAAACTTTTATTCGTTATGTATTAATGTAATGACTTTTTTCGTATCGTAAAATAAACAATGAGCTTTATTTACTATTTTAAGCATAAAAAAGATACATTATGTACTTTAATTTGCATTGTGCGTATAACCTACAACACTATTGCCAGACACGCAAAGTACAAAAGTATTATTGCAAAAAGTGGCGTAGCCAGGAATTTTTTGTGACCAGGGCTAGTCAGTGTTTTTATAAATATGGCCTCAAAACTTGATTTATACCGTAAAAAATCTTAATTATTTTTTTTTGAATTTTTTTATGTTAATTATTTTTTTTTTAGATTTTTTTACGCAAAAAAATCTCTGCACAAAAATAGAACCCCCTTAAAATACGGCGCAGTTTTTTACAGGGGGGGCTTGAGCCCCCCCCCTTCCTACGCCACTGATTACAAATGTATATAATAAAAACTTGTATAGAAATGATACCATTCTTAATATTTCTAAAACTAATACTAACTATACTATTGTAATATTAAATAGGTAAAAGGCGTTCACAACAATTACTAAGTGTTCGCATAAAAATGTGGACATATAATTTTTTCTTTATCTGCTGAAACGTGTTCAGCTCATTCTGTTGACAACTATAAAAAAACTTTTTGCATTTTAAGCTACTGCTGAATAATACTAAAATAACATGTGCTTGCTTTTCAAAAGCATTTTTTTGGCAGAAATAGAAAAATAAACTTTATGTTCTGTATGTATTTATTATTAATGCAAAAAATACTTGTTTATTGCAGTGGTAGATGTTACAGATTTGTTTGGGTTTTTATGTTTTAAAAATCCATACAAAAATTCTTTAACCAGTGTATTTTTGTATATTACTTTCATAATTACAATTTAGCTTTTTTAGTGTGTTAATTGCTTTTATATAAAAATTTTCTACATTTAAAAAACATATAAGCGGCAAAATCATCCATTTTGTATATTTCATGCAAAGAAAAAGTGCACACGTATGTATCTAATTTTACAACAAAAAAAATTATAGTAAAAATTGTACAAGCTTGCAATTTATAAAAGTTTACAGGGATATTTTATTCGCTTAGATGCATTTTAGCTTGTATTTTTTGGCTCTTAAATAATATAAAATACAGAAAAGTTTTTATCTGGAATTTATTAATTTTATGCAAAAATTAGTTATAATGATAACTGTTTCTAGACATAGAAATCTTTATTTTGGATTTTTTAAAAATTTTTTTTCCAAGAAGTGTTTCTGCTTTTGTAAACTCTTAACTATGCGTTGAAAAAACACTAAAATCAACAAAATCTTTTATGATAAAAAAAAAGATTGTTTTGTTCTTTTATGGCACCAAAATATATATCCACAAATATTCATATTCTTTGACGATTCTTTCTATATGTTTTCGTTTTTATGGCAAAGAAACTATGAGTGGGAAGATGTTAAAGTAAATAATTTTTTTAAAAATACAAAGCAACAAAAAACACAAAAAAAAATACAAGTTTTAACAAGTGACTATGATAGTAAAAAATGCTATTACTACACAGATTTTTCTTAAAAATAAATTAAAAAAGATCAGAAAAAAGTTCCCAAACAGTATATCTAAATCTTGGACCCATACAATTTTGAATCACCCAAGAGTATAGAACAGCTATATAAAAAAATCGCATATTTCTGTGCAAGAATAATTAATAAAAAGCAATTATCTATGCAAACGTGACCGGAAGATTGCGCCCACTTTTACAAAAAAATTCGATAATGTCAAAAAAAAACATATTTTTAAAATTAAATATTTTGTATAATTTTAATGAATTATGATTTTTTTTAAGTATAACTGCTACATAAAAACGCAGAAATTTACGACTTTTTAATTTCAAATGCATAAAAAAACAACCGTTACATGATAAATAGTGCAACATGACCATTTGATGCCTGTTTCTTATAAAAAGGCTTAAATTTCTATAAAATATCATATACTTAACATATAAAGTTTTTTATGTAACAATCTAAACAAATTTTTTATGATTTATAGAATAAAATATTTGATTGATGTCTAGTAAAAAAATAATCCTAGTTCTTTCAATTTGTGCATAAACACGACAATATACACATATAACATAATAAGAATGCACAAGGGGTAAAAAGAAACATAAATAATTATATTATATTGCAGCAAAATCATATTTATTTGTGTATAAATAATTTTAATGCATGTTTACAAGTCCTAAATATACTCTTTTGCCAAATTCTAAAATATAATTCGATGTTTTAACGACGGTTTACATAAGTTTATGATTTCAAGTTGATGCAAAAAGAAACAGTAATAACCAAGGCAATGATGCATTTTGTATATCTATGCCTTAACAATAATGTAGAATACTATTCGTTGTTAACAAAGTTCTGTAAACGTAAGATTTTTTCTATAAAACCAACTATTTTAACAAGAAAACATATTCTTTATCATTCATATAGAAGCTTAATCTCTTGCTTATTGATTTGAGACGTACAAGATATAGTCAGCAGAAATCAGATGAATAAAAGTAAAAAAATACGTACATGATATTTAAAATCTATAATGATAAACTTATACATAATAAATTAATCAAAGATTAAACCTAACATCTTTAGAATATTATTATTGTGAATTATGCAAAACAAGATAGCCTAAAAATAATGAATATTTATGTGATATGTTTATCTCAAATTATGTAGATATAGACATACCACTTGCAAGTAATTCATTTTATTAAACTTTATACTATTGCAAAATAAATTTCAGATTTTGTTTCCTTCCTCTGTCAGAAGTGGTAGCGACGAAAGAAGGGTATAAAAAAAAACATTCATAGGCAAAAATAGTCTCTACACGAAAACCCAAAAAGATTTACTTTTCGAAGCATATAATTACAAAGTGAATAAAATTATTTTTTTTCAAAAAAAGTTCTAGGGCCCAAAATCGAAAAAAGTGGGCGCGATCTTTTCGGAAACTTATGCAAATTTCGACACCTCGATTTAATTACCAATTTTAGAAATATTAATTTTACAATGGTGCTGAGCATTTATCTTTTAAGTCGGTTCTTAAAAAATTTGTTTAATGAAAAATTTGTAGTTCCTGATATGATTTGTGTTCTTTTGGAAATAGCAATTTATCTTATAGTAGTCGCTTTTTTCTTGTTATCCATCTAGCAATTTTATATTTTTTAAAGACAAGTGGGAGTCAAAAACTGCAGGGCTGTTAGCTAGTATAGCCAAAAAGATTGCGGTAATGGTCGCAATACTATTTACAAGTCAGCAACAAATATACAGGATATTACTTGTAGTATTTAATGCAGGTTTCTACGCTGCAATTAGATTAGTTGCGGTTAACTCTATTTTTTGCCACAGCAAAAACACTAAAAATGTTTTTTTTAAACCTTGGGGTTTAAAAAATACGCAATCAAAGATACTTATATTAATCTAAAATAATGTGTATACCTCTGGTGGCATCAAAAAAGCTGTTATTTTTTTTTATCTAGAATCAAAAGAAAAATATAATTTTTACCATTATAAAATGTTTGAAAAACCAGAAACACTAGTATTGTAAAATAAAAACTTTTTTTTTAACTAGTTTCAGGTAAAAACCAAAAATACATGCTTAGTTTGTTTTTTTTTGTTTTATATATATATATATATAACAAAACAGTTTCTACATGCAATGTTTGATCGATTTAATTATTTTTTACTTAGGATAGTTTGTTTCTGAAACAAAAAATTTGACACATCTAATTTGGATCAGCAACAAGTATCTACAAAAACAGTTTTAGCAAAAAGCCAGTGGGTTTTGAGTTTTACATTGTTTGCAATTTTTACAAACTAGTTTCTTTCTAATTCTGGTTTTTAATAACCACGAGAATACTTTTATGGCTATATATTGGCCCATAATTGGTGTTGGAATAATAAAAATACAGCATTATTGTACGTTTTGCCCCTCACAGTGTAAAAGAAAACATAGAATCAATTTGCAGCGGCTGCAAAAGACAAGAAGCAACAAAAAAACCTAGAAGCGTTTACATTGCAATACGCGCATCTTGGATATGCATAGTGACATATTGTATAATAGTAATTGTAATTATTGTAAATAGTTTAATTCATTGGTGGATTTTGTAATTTTTTAGCAGTAATTAATTGCAATACATCTTTATTTGTATTGATATCAAAATACAAAAATATATAATATTTGAAAAAAGAACGAATGCTTATTCAACGTTTTTTGCGTCCTTGTACTATGTTTTTTACAGTTATTATCACGTAAAAAATAAAATTTAAAAATTTATGATTTTAATCTCATCAATTTCTTTTTAAATCAATCAACGGGATATGCGAAATGTTGGATGAGCGGGTTAAGTCTTGATTCTTATTATGGAAACCCATTTTGATACTTATCTTCATTTTTACATCTCTTTTTATAGCCATTTATCTTATCTAAAACTTGATGCTCAGATAAGATTGCATATCTTTTGATAAGATAGTTCGGCATTCTAGATTATCATGGCATACACGACACCCTACCTTTTAAGGTCATTTTCACAAGCTGAAATGACGTATGCCTGCGGCGCTGACGCCTCGCCTACGGTCGAGGGCCACAATTCCGAGGAGCATCGCGACGCCAGAGCGCGAATCGACGCCCACTCCCTTGCTCGGCATCATCACCGTATAGGTCAAACACAACACGAAACAAAAAAAAAATTGCACTAGCATAGTAGATATATATAGTTTCGCGATATGGTTTTTTACTGCGCCTTGTAAAAATAAAGGACAATGTTTGCAAATAAATATTGTATGTTTTATATCATTTTTTGGTAACTAGTATTGTGTATTTAAACAAAAAGAGAATATAAAAGAATTTTGATACTTTGTATCACTTGTTGTTTGTGGCATAGTGTTAAGTCAAAATTGAAAAACAATATAATACAAAAAATAATAGGTTCTAAACCTTTTTACAAAAAATGCCACTCATTGTAAGTCACGTTACTATTCTGTATTTTAACTGATAAGAAAAGCCTTGCAATCCGCCTTATTTTGTATTCGATATCCGATCCGACTTTGGATCGGATATTTGCAAATCCTGTCGGCTAGTAATTATCCGGAGTTTTTCCGAAATTATCTGAAAAATCTAAAATATTTGACTTTTTTTAGTTTTTTAATCAATATATAAAATATCAGGACAATATATATATAATAGATATAAGTTGTAAGCTTGATATGAATAAATAAAAAACAAATATTTTTTTTTTTTACATTATTTACTTTTTATTTTTTAAAATGTATATTAGATGATAACTTATTATTATCAAAATTCAAAATTATAACATTTTACTATACAGAAGCTGTTATAATTACGACTTATAAAATATTTTTTTGTTATTGGAGTTTAAAAAACCACTTAAGAAACAAAAAATGAACAATGACTTTTATTCGTAACAAATATATTGTGGAAGCTGTATTCTTCAAATGACCGAAATATACATCCATTGGTTGAAAACTCATTGTTCAATACGCGTTAAAGTTGCAAAGGTAGCAGTGTATGCATAAAACTAGCATCCCTTTTTTCCAATATTAAAATATCGATATGAAACTAACAATATAGAATAAAAAAACGCGTGTAACCATATAGTTTTTTTTACAAAATTTTGCAATGACTGTGTATGTAACAAACCCTTTTTTAAAATGTTTTGGACGATTAAATATATTTAAAAACGTAAATAATATCGATTTTTTTTTCCAAAATAAAAATGCTATGCAAAAGCAAATTCGTTCGTTCGTTTCGACCAGCTTTTCTATTAGAATGACAGACGAACTTCACGCCTTAAAAAAACTCGCTGGATACAGCGGTTATTCGTAATTTTTCAAAAAACATGTTTAATACATTATTGAAGCTAATTCTTAGATTTTCGGATATTTCGGATATTTCGGATATCGGATAAATAATTCGATTTTAGTCGGATATAAATCGAATCGGACAACTAAGAAATAAATCATTTCGGGTTGGATCAGATATCCACAACTTTTTCAATGCAGTTGTCATCTATAAACAGTATGTACCGTAATATAAAATGCAGCTAAAAATACTGAAATTTGGTTTTTGTAAATTTAAAGCAAAAGCATCATTTGTATATATTGCGATCATATGAAATATGCTTAGAAAAGCTGTCATCTACACAACATAAGGTTAAATAAGCAAATTACGATATATAATATACGTTCAGCTGTTGCATTACTTTAATTTAAAAAACATTTAAGGCGTGGTTTTCTGTTAAACCTTGTAGTTTTTACAATTTATATCTCCAATTGCTTGAAATAATTAAATAAAAAATATCACTTGCAATAATTTAATGTTGGCTACTAATATATTGCAACTGATAGTTATATATAATCCTGTCTTTATATATTCTTGTGAACATTTTTGCATAAGTATTTATGCTTATAAACGCATACTTTTTATGCGTTGCTAGCTTCGAGTCCCGCAATTATTAGCGTTTATCCTTTTGTAAAGAAAACCAACAAAACGAGCTTACCGTGTTTACATCACTGTTAAAATAATTTAATTAACCAAAAAAAAAACAACCACGTCCCAAAATAAATTTTTAAAAAAAATGTCCTTAAAAAATTGCATATATACTTTTTTAGGGCTAAAAAATATGACTTTTTATATTTTTGCATATTTTTGCATATTTTGTACATATTTTGAAGATTTTTGTTAGCCAAAAGAAAAACACAAAAAATGCCAAAAAACAACTGTGCAACACAATAATAGAAAAGTGCGTTTTTTAAAAATTTAAAAATATTGATAATGAATGCGTTTAGTTGACATTATGATTAAACATAAAAAATACATAAAATTCATTTTATAGAAGTTCAAAAAAAACAACTAGTTTAGAAATTTTCTTATAATCAAAATTTATACAAAAAGAAAAGTATTTGCATATTTTTGCAAATTTTGGTCTTTTTGGGTATAAAAAAATGCATTTTCTCTATATTTTTCCTAGCCCTATACATTATTGATGCAACTGTGTATGTCGATAAGTAATTCCAAGTATCGTATAGTATATGTACTTGCACATTCTACATGTGTTTTTGCCTTTTACTGTGCAGTAACATATGTATTGTTTATTATCACAATTAATTTTACGAAGAGCGTGGCCAATCAACGGTGGAGTAGCCAGGATTTGTTTTGACCATGCTAGTCGATGTTTTTGCACAAAATATGGCAGGAAAAACGTATTAAAATGGCAAAAATCTTAATTGGTTTGTTTTAAGAATTTTACGTTTAACAATTTTTAATTTAACAATTTTTTCCGGAAAATTTTTGCACAAAAAAGACCCCACCTTTAATTCAGGACACACTTTATTCTCTAAGGGTGCACGTGCCCCCTCTCTGCCTCGGTACGCCGCTGGCCACTCAACTGAAAAAAACTGTAGCTATACATACAGTTTATAATAAACATTTGGCGTAATTTTATATACGTTCTTTTGTAATTTGTCACCCGTTTTATCTTTGTACTTTTTTTTTGGAAAAAAACACCCAATACAAAAAATCGCGGTTAAAAAACATATTAAAATTGGCATTTCTTTCACCTGGGTATAGATTTTTTTATTTTTTATAATTCTAATTATAGACTATGAAAAAAAGTATACAAAAATATCACTAAATAAAATATGATAAATAATCAACCAAAAAGTAAAAAAATAAAATACTGTAATAAACAGATATATTTCTAAAGCAAATGCTTAAAAACACTAAGGAAAAGGCAAAAAAAACCAAAAACATCTAAGTTATACTTTTCAAGGCTAAAAATATAAAGTGAAACTATAACAGAAAAAAAGAGACCGGAAGATAAATGCAAGCTAACACATTGTGAATGGAAAATAATATATGACCGCTGATTTCTTGAATTGTTTATGTAAAGAAAAATGACAAAATTTTGGCACTTATTAAAATTACATTACATTTTTATACACTGTTCCTTTGCAATAAAGTTTTTTTGTATAAATAAATTTACTGCGCTTTGTGAGCCATGCAATTTTTATATAATAAAAAGTCGTTGTCCACTTATATATTTGTTTGATGTATACCAGTAAAGCTGTAAACTTTGTGGTCGCATTGCAAACTAGTAGAAATTGTCTTTCTGCGTGTGTAAATATATACAAAGGTCTATAAATACACCGAACCGATGTTTTTTACACTAAAGTGGAACCAAACACTATACTACGTAATTATGGAAAACATTACTTGTTTATAGTATTTTGTACGACTAAAGTTTTTTTTAGACGTATAAAAGTATGAAATATGACAAATGCTACAAAATAGAGCAGCTAAACTGAATCTGATTGCACGTTTACAGAAATAAACATACAAGTTTGGAGTCATATGTTGCAAGACATCAAATAATTAAAAAATAATACGAACATACTAGTTTTTTGTTGGGCAAACTTTTATCTTTCTCGACACTTCGCAAAAAAAGTTTTTTCTATAAATGTAATTAGTTGATAAGGAGTGCTGCACAAGCCATGACGTTTTTAACAATTTTTTCTGCCTTTTTTTGCTTGTGGCTGACTTTTTGCCTTTAACTTATAGTATGAATATAATTTGTGTTTTTTTAACACTTTAGTTCTGACATAAAGATTCGATATCATATACTTTGCTTACACCGAATGTCCCTACAAGAGTATCACCTATATGACCATGCACAGTGTTTTGTCTTTTTTAGCTGTAGTAATAGAAAATCATTTTTTTTAGCCTTGAAAGTATGATATATATGTTTTTTTTTGATTTCATTTACATTTTTACTTTTATTTTTTATTTATTGGCATTTTCTTTAGAAATATATCTGTTTATTACAGTATATAACTATTTTTACTTTTTGGTTGTTTATCATCTATTCTTATTGAGTGATATTTTCTATACTTTTTTATAGGATATGATCAGAATTAAAAATTCTTAAAAAATCTATACCCGGGTAAAAAATGCCATTTTTGATATTTTTTTGGCGCGATTCATTAAATTGGGTGTTTTTTTACAAAAAGGGAGTTAAAATTTTTTAACAGAACCAAAAATTACAAAAGAGGGCACAAATGTATTAAGTCAAAAATTTTTAAAGTATCGTTTCTGTTTTTTGTAGTATTCAGTGTAGTTCCAGTATTTATCTAAGTATTTTTTTTTACTTTTTATAAAGTTACATTTTCTTTCTTTTGTTAACTTATTATTTTCTGCATTTACTCTTTTTTAATATCAATATCACTCATAGTTGAAGTTATAGTAGCATCACAAAATAAAACCCAAAAAAGTATTAAAATAATGATTTTTAGTGGAGTTTTTTTTTTGCCCCAAAATGTAGAAAAAGTTTCGTTAATATCAAAAATGGCGTTGTAAAAAATCAAAGTGACCTAAACTGGTTTTACTTAATCCGTGATATCAACGGGCAGGATTTCCTATCGAAAAAGCCTTAAACCAAGCAAAATACGCATTTTATTTATAGAATTACAAAAAAACACTCCCCCAAAATTTTTAAAATTTAGTAAAAAAAACTATAAGTTACATAAATCTTTTTACGAGTCAATAAAAGCTTCCTAATTACAGTTTTGTATTAAAAACCGGAAAAAAAACCTTTTTATTTGTTCAAAATTTTTTTAAAAGCAGTTTCTAGTATAATTAAAAAAAAAATCACAAAAATAAAAAATAAAATTACAATGTGAATTGAATTTACTGCAAGAAAATCTATATAATTTTTTTAAAAAAAAACTGTTCATTATACTTAAGCACAAAAAGATCTTTGCAGCTAGAGTTTATATTGATGCAGGGAACTACCAGAATTAATATTTTTTGAGTTAAAAGTTCCTTTTGTATTATTTTGTTACCTGCTTTTTGTAAATAGTAATACGGTTTATATATTATTAACTTTTTTTCGGGTTTTTACTTCTGCTTAAATAATGACGCATATTTAAGGCAAGGTATAAAAAATGTGCAAAAAAGTTTTTATGCAAAAAAAATTTGAAATTTGAATTTTTTGATTTTACAAATATTTTTTTGAAAAACAAAATTTTAAAGAAATACAAAGTGTTTTTTTTATTGACAAAAAAGTGGATTTATTTAGGGCGCGTTCGAAAATTTTTCATTGGGATTTTTCAGGCCAGACTAAGGGGGAAAAAATTTCCATTGGAAAAAATAATTATATCGGATTTTTTCTTACTGTTTAATATTGATTTTCCTATAGAAATATTTTTCATTGTTAATATTTATGACCAAGGGAAGCTCCCATGAATATTTTTCCATTGGAAAAATATAATAAAAATTTCCATTGGAAAAAATTTCAATGGAAAATTTTCTGAACACGCCCTTAGTTCCACGGTATATTCGTGCACTTATTTACCATGCCATTTAATATTTTTTATTGTTTATATCATTAGTTATTGTTTTTTTTTCATGACGTAAAAATATAGTCAAAACTACAGATAATGAACAATTTTTTTATCGTATTTAAGCAAAATTTAAAAAAAACTAAATCGTCTTTTATTCCTCATCTCACAGGCTTAGTTTTTATGTATTGAATAACACTTCTTTCGCAACAATAAATACATTTAAGATGTTTTTTTTATTGATTCACCGTACCCTTTACACATTTATATTTGTTTTTAAATGTATAATGTAACATGTCAGAAGGTAAAAATTATTAAAGGGCATATTTTGTTATAACTGGTCGTTTTCAGTTTAAAAATACCAAAGTAAACAGGTGCGCTAAATGGCACGTATTACAATCTTTTGCATACGACAGCTAGGTCTATAACAAAGCAAGCATTACATAACCTCTTTTAGAGTTTTTTTGTGTTTTTTTTGCAAAAAAAAAAAATTCGTGGTAAAATAATCATAGAATTTTTTTTTTGCTGCTTGCTAGTTGTTTCGTTACCATGTTAGATTTGTCCGGGTCGTTATGTCTAGCGCCGGTAGTGCTCATATTTTTTTTGCCTTTATAGAACCCACCTAACAAGGGAATTCATAATGCAAAAAATGTAAATTAAGCAAGAATATAAGTACTGATTTTTTAATTGTAGCCTGTTACACGAGCTATGTTAGCATTTATATGCGGAAAGGTTTAGAGGTATAAAACATAATCTTGTTAAGTATATGCTAGAGGGTTTAAGATTTGATAAGAACTACTGAAGATCTCATAGATTTGCCTCTCACAAAAACAAACATTTTTTTTCCTACTTGCTACAAAATTTAAGTATTTTCTTAAGCTATTATTATTTGTCAAGAAAGAATACTTGTGCTTAGATACTATGTAATTTTCGTTTTTGTAAAGAACCCTAACAGTGAGTTAAAATGACATGGCAAATTTAATTATAGGCGTTCTGTATAGTAATTAAGTACCCTTATATCCCTTATATTCTTAATTGCGTGTAATTAATTCAAAGTAGTATACCCAGTCTTTTTATGTCGATTTGTCGACTTTTTTATGTCTAAGGAAAGGATAAAAGTGATTAAATAGAAATACATTAAATGTTGCAGTGTTTACGTATATAGAATACCTAGGTTGTCTGATTCAAATAATACCAGTAAAGATTTTTTCGCGTAATAGCTTTAAAAGTAAATAAATCAATTTACTGTTTTTATTTTGATTCTCAATTTATTACCTTACGTACAGACTCGATACTTTTTTTTTCTTACCAGGATCACCGTTTTTTTGGCATTTACAATACGGAAAACATATAAAAAAAGTTTAAGTATAAGTTACAGGCGAATTTGAATTTACCGAGGTTCGGTTCACCAGTTTTTTGCGCTACTCCATTTTTTTGCGCTACTCCATTTTTTATATATACAAATTTTTTTGGTAGTTGGAAGTGATAAATTCAAGTTTTGTTTGTAGTGCTGCTGTCTAAAATTACTGCTAGTGCTTTATTGAACTAGCTGAAAAAAAAGCTTTTTTTGTGGCGTATATTCATTTTAATTTTCAAATAAAAAAAAATAATTCTATAACGATACATTTAGAATGGTTAGACAGGATAGTCAGTGAAAAGCCTAAAAATTTTGCTTGAAAATTATTTTGGCAGAAAAAATGCCATATATTTTACATAAAAAAGGTAAATATATTGTTTCTTGGTGCAATAAGTGTTACTGTACAACACATAAAATTAACACAATCATCTTTTTTTTCAATGCTCGTACTAAATTTATACTTATGTACGTCGGAAAAATAATTTTACACAAGTTGTAAATAATCGCAACTAAGGTCTGTTATAAATTATTAGAAAAACTTTATACGCATTTTTTAGCAGTAAAGTATACATAAAAAACAAAACCGGTATGCCATTTTAGACAATGCTATTAGAACTTACAAAGCGTAAGAAAAATATTAGATAAACTTGCAAAAACACGTGTAGTTTTTTACGGCTTATTTAAAAAAAAATAAAACGGTTTTTAAGGCTATTAAAAGACTTTATTCATATATTTTTACGTTTTAAAGTGCTTCTATCACATATAAAAAAAATGAAAAAAAAACACCCAGTTTTAATATGTTTTATAGTTTGTGTATTGCAAAGTGGTATCTTATATATTTTAATTTTTCTAGTGGGCTCTATCTACTAAAATATTATTGTCAATTTGCTACTCATAGATCTGGTTTAATGATTCTGCTGCTCCGCCAGTGTTTTCTTTACGTAAAAATTTGCCGATAAATGATACTCTTTTATTTATGTAAATTTTTACTAATAATTGAATTAGTTTATTATCCCCTAACTTATATCACTACAAAATCTACAGAATATGTGATTGCGTTTTGTTTCATATACATCTATAAGTGCGCAAACTATGCGAGATTTCGTACGCAAGCGTATTCACTTAAACCGCGATGGAGTAAACACTGCAACGTAAAGTTTCCCCATAAGAAAGGTATGTCAGGGGGTAAGTTTTTCTTTCTAAATACACCTGATCTGATCAAAAAAAAAAAAAAGATAAAGTTTTTGTCAAAAAACACGCCCAAGTTATTTCCATGCTTTTTTTTTTACAAGTAAACATTTTTTTTTGTATTACTTTTAGTTGATATAATTTCGGATAGTGTAAAAAAGGTGTATAAAGAGAAATTAAAAAAAATGTGTGCGCAAAATCCGTTAATTAACAAAATTCAAAAATACGGAAAGGTTTTATTTGCAGTCAGGATACTGATTTACAGTATAAAACTTCTTTACAATTCTTTTCTACTGATACATTTGATTCAGATATCTCATCGTCAGCATATCAAAAAAATGTGACAGATTACAGCTGATATAAATTTGTATGGTGTCAAACAAACATATGTTATGTAGTGATATATTTTAAAAATACATCGTAAAAATATAATTAGATGAGGCATTTTTTGTCGTTATACAAAATAAGAGCATAACACGAAACAAGGTAAACAAAAAGATCTACTAAAATACGTATTGATACAAAATAAGTATACTGATTATAGGTTAACAGAAAAATAATGGAACACATTCACAGTAAAATATTATACATTTTTTTTTACTTTACAAACTATATAACACTCATCTCATTAAAAAATATAGCAAGGCAGTCTATTTAGTTCGGGTAATGTAGTAGAAAAAAAGTTCCAAAAAAACATAGAAAGAATGCTATATATTTTTTTAAACTAATTTTATAGAAAGTTTCTTTTTTTATACTACAAAAACATTGGTTTCTAAAATGGGTTTTTTTTCTTAAAGCAGAAATTAAGTGTTAGTTTAATTTTTTTAAAGCTCCTAAGGTCGGGGCTCCGAGAATCATTCCCCGTTGTGCCTTTCGTTTTACTCTGTCGCTGACAAGTATGATAGCTAGAGGCGTCTTTAGAGGGGGCAGGAAGAATAATCATTAACAAAAAATTGGCTTACATGCAAGCAAGGGGGAGTTCTTTTTTTGTGCTGAATTTTTTGCGATAAAGCTCAGAAAAACAAACTCGTCAAAAAAGAAATTTGCAAAAAAAAACTAATTAAGTATTTTACTTTATAAATCGTGTTTCCAACGGCCCGTGTAAAAAAAACACTTACTAGCCCTTGGCTTAAAAATTTTAAGGGTGCGACACTTCGATAGCTAGTACAAAAGTATTTTTTTTGATATTTTCTAGGCAATTATCGTTTCTGTAAAGAAAACTGCAGGGTTCAAAATACATTAAAAGAGTAAGTTTACTGTGTTCACTTTATAAGCGTGCATGCAATTTTTTTAAAACGTGAACCATATCGTTTGGAAGCAAAATGTTTTTTGCAACATCTAGTATAAAGAACACATTTAAAAGGTTATTTTATATAAAAAAATAAAGTCTGGAACTTTTCATAAACTAAAATTAAACGTAAACTTTGTAAAAATTATTATATTGCTTTTAAGTAAAAAACCCTTCTAAAAAGTTTTTTGTGGTTTGTCATTAAAAAATCAGTTTTTTTGGCAATCTTTGTTTCTAGAAATTCTCGAATAAAAAAAACAGTAAAGTCATTTTTAAATAAGTTATATTTACATTTTCTTAATAACCTAATATATCCATCATTAGTTTTCCATTTTTTGTTATATGCATACTTTTTAACGACATGCGTGCTTTAGCAAAGTCAGCAGCTTTTCTTTTTTTAATCTGATTTAAATGTATACTTAACCTGTAGGACTATAATACACCTTTACATGCTTCCAGATTATTCACACGCTACAAGATATGTAATTATTTTACAAATAAAATAAAACTTAAGTAAAACTGACATTCATATAATTGTAAGACTTTACAAATATATTTTTTTAGTTGATGTCTTGCATATATTGACTCCTTCGAATTTTTTTTTTTGTTTCTACTATATTTTTAGTGTAAATTAGATTGTAATGTACATTTTTGTATTTCTAATAAAATTTTGTGTAGAATGTATATACCTAACTCCATATAAAAAAATTGATCTTTGTGTAAGTAGTTTATCGGCAAATTTTGTTTTAGTTCGAACAAAAACATGTAATGTTGCAGATAGTATATTATAATGCAACTTTTTTGCGCTTTATTGTACATCTGATGCAATCAAAACGTTTTTTTAATCAGTTTTAATACTATAAACATAGCGTCGAAATTTACAAATCGAAACATTCGTGTCTTACTAAAATAGTACTATTGAATGACAAATTGACAATAATTTCGCATTATATTCGGTAATTTGATCACCCAATTTCTTTGTATTTATTATTTATGATAGTGTTTTAAATAGATTTAAAACACAATATACATATACAACAAAGTCTCATCATGCTAAGCGCTGTATTATAATGGCTTTTTATTTGTTCAAACACGTTTTATCTTCTGATTTACAACGTTGTATGTTAGATTGTGGTTTCTAGTGCAACGCAGGGACTAATCTACACTTCGGAGGCCCAAAGGCACTTTTTTTAGGCTTCTTTTTGTTTTTCAACATTGTATAGTGGATGACAGTGAAAGAATCTAGTTTATGATTTTATATACTGCTGCAATTTAAATTTGCTCTGACCACAAAATCGAATATAAAGAAACATTTAATATTTTTTTACCGTATATTTATTAAAAGTTTTATTTTAAAATTTTGATAACACAAAATAGAAAAAGTACACATATGGGGCAATTAATGTGTGGGATAGTAAAGTGAAAACAGTAATTGCTATATTGGGTGGCATCATTTAATTGTACAGATTTACTACATAATTAGTAAGGTATTTACATTGTAGTATAATATAATTAATACTGTGAAACAACAAACAAAAATAAATTGGAAAGTTTTGTTATATGAGCTTCGAATATTTTGGTTATAAAATTAACATTTTAAATAACATGCAGTACAAGTGATTTATTTAATCATTTAACAAACCTTAATAATGCATTAAAAAATAAACTTGTAACGCGTTTTCTTTCTTAAAAATTTTAAAATACAAAACAAAAATTTTTTATCCTTTGCAATAGCGACATTTAATGCCACGAAACATAAACCAACAAAAAATTTAGACTTAACGCAACAACACACTTTTCTTTGGTGTTTTTCACAAATTATTTGTGCAAAAAAGCAGCTGCATATTAATTAGATACTGGATGTCATAATCTGACTTGTCTTAAAGTAGTTTTACAAGCACAGACTTACAAAGGTGCTAAAAGTTTTTTTTTATTGACTTTTAAGTTGCATCTGTAATGAAGTTGGTATGGTTGTGAATGCTTTATGTAGGCACTGCCTGTACTCGAAATCAATTTTACAAAAATTAATATAAATTTAATATGACATTAATGTAGTTTACTTACGTCAAGCTATGTTTAAAAAACGAAACTAACGCTCATACGTGATGGTTCTTTCCGCAAAAAAAACATTTTTTTTTGTTGTACGGTTGCATTCGAAAAAAAAGTTATATACAAAAAAAATGTACAAAACACGTTTTAAAAAAATAGTTGTGCAAATAATGTATTGTGTATAAATTTTATATAACGAGATAATGATATATAAAAAAATAACTTTTTTTTAGTACGTTTACGTTTTTAAGTGCAGTTTTTTATATTTTACTGTCGTTAAGTTGGCAATTTTAGGCTTAAGTTAGCATATAAATTTGCCAAAAAAAGAAATAATGAATGTCATTATATGCTTGCAAATTGATATTATAGACATCTAAAAATGGCGCTTTTTTATGTAATATCAAAATCATATGTATTTTGCATTTTGTTTTGCAGTTATATGACAAATTATCGGTTACATATTAAGAAATTTTGTGAATCCCATATTTTCGCAAGCCCGTAGAACAACCCCCACCCGTGCCACCCTCTTTAGTTTGTCTATTTATAGGGTTAAAACATAAAATGGCGCATCTTTATATTGGTGTCAATAGTGATGTTATTAATCCGGTAAAATGTATACAAAAAAGAGTGATTAAAATATCCATTATAAATAAAACAGTAAAATTGACCCACTCGTGGTATATTATCCTAATATATTTATGTAGAAATTTACTTCAAAGCTACATCGGTGCTAGAGCATCATATAAAAAAATGTATACACCGTTTTTATCGTATATTTTTTTTGTATATCACGAGTCCGATTTAGAACTGAAAAAAAAAAAAATAAGGAATGCTGTAAAATTGCCGATTTTTTATTGTTGAAAAAACAAGGCCGGGGAGGAAAAAGGAGCTAGTTTAGCATGGAATTGTTAACCAACAAAAAGAAATATTTTATATGTGAAATGCTTTCGTAGGTTTCCGAATAACAAAAGCGCACTTTATACATCAAGTAATAAAAAGAATGCGTGCATGAAATAGGTAATTTACTTTTTACGGTGCAATAAACAACCTTGAACACCGTAAAAAATTACAGTATGTCGGTATTGCTTTTATAGAAAAAGAAAAATTCTATAATAATTTTTTAAGGAAGTTTGCTCTAACTTCTCATTATTGCTGTTATTTGACTCTTGATACACATATGACGTTACCTTATTATCTTTCAATTTATAACAATGTGAAGCAAGTGCAAATTTATGCAACAAAAAGGTAATATATTAAAAGCAAGTAGCGTTTTTTTACTTGTAAATCAAGAACTTAAAAGAATAATAATCGATCATTTGTGTTATTAACCTAAAAATTTTTTCCTGCAAAATACTACTACGTGGGGTAACGCCATAAGACCCCTTACATACGATATACAATAAATGCCAAATAATGCCTAAACACAGATTTGACAGTTAACATGGGCGTATCATAAGGAATCAATATTTAACTGAACTTTTATTGCATGTAATGTCTTTTTTGCACCTAGTTATATGTTTTTTGTAGTATTAAGCCATAATGTTGCATGCAAGTAAAAAAAAAAAAATACCACGCGATGTAGAACACGCGATGTCGAACACGCGATGTAGAACAAACGATGTCAAACACGCGATGTAGAACATGCGATTCAAAAACGCGATGTAGGCACAGCTTTTTGCTTATAAAACAAAGATAATAAATTTTCTTTCTGATTGATATGACATGTTTATAAAGCATTAGTCTTTAAATATAAAAAGCCTGCGTTTAAATGGCTTTTTTATTTAAGCGGCAATGCTGCCAAGGTACACATTCCACCTTCCAAGCTTTTTGTTGACTTGCAGATGCAAAATAAGTTGTATTAAGACACATTTTTTTCATAGTAAAATCTGTTGCATTTGCAGACTAAAAAAATAGTCTGTTGTGTATAAACTGTAAAGAAAACTACATAGATATAAATACTCACCGCGTACATTTAAGTGGGAAGCCTCTAATGTCGG
Source organism: Agrenia bidenticulata (assembly GCA_034694785.1). Lineage (NCBI taxonomy): Eukaryota > Metazoa > Arthropoda > Collembola > Entomobryomorpha > Isotomidae > Agrenia > Agrenia bidenticulata. The sequence continues at coordinate 41,801 of JAQFYM010000339.1, forward strand.
TTTGCAGGTGGGTTTTACGCTGATTTTTGTTGTTTTTATATGAAGATTTTTTTATTTATAGTCGGCACTAGTTATATATGCACCTACTTTACGTGCATATTGTTATACACCTAATATAAATTAGCCGTAACATACCGCTGATGTATCACGAACGAGTATAGTAAAAAGTAACATCCTTTTCTTATATTTGTACTATTTTTAAATTTTTTAAACCTTTTTTTAGTATTCGTGTAAATTACGATATCTAATCCTTTCTTTTAAAAGAAATTTGATTATGCTAAAAAAATTACTACAAACAGAATTTTTGCACTTTATATAGACCGTGAATATTGCGTTGTGGTACAAGATCATATTATTTTATAAAAAAAAGATTAAATCAAAAAATACATGTCTAATTGACCTTCTAATGACGCCAGTTTTTGCTTTTAATTTTATATTTACTGCTTTTTTTTTAATCAACCTCATAAGTTTTTAAGGGTGTAAATTTTACAAAGTAAACTTCAATATTGTAATAAAATCTTACAGTCTATATAATATCTTTTTTTGTAAAAAACCTTTCTGTTATTAGTTTTGTGCTGCAGCAACAGTAAATTATAAACTCGTTATAAATAAACAGTTTATATAGTAGAAAATCTTCAAAAAGCAACCCGGTAACTTTTTATATAAAAAACGTTCTTTTAATAAACAACCACTATATTTCAATAAAAATACGTTCATATTTACATATCGTATAACTGTTGAGGGCTAATATTTATGCAGAAACAAATAAATATCAGTTTTAATAATTAACTCTTTGAAAACCAAAAACACAAAAAAAATATAAAAATGATAAAACTATAAGTTCAGCATTTTTTTTGTATATTTTACGCTAATACAATTCTATTGAACGCCGTTTTTGTATTGAACAGAGTAAACATTCAACATGAAAAATATATACACCTTGGATTTGTATAAAAAAAGGTTGACGCAAAATTATGTACATCAATTATCAAACTTTGCAGCCTTTTTTTCTTTTATGTAAAAAAAGAATTACACTTATTTTCCAGTTTTTATTCTGTTAAAATTATTAAAAAATACAAGCTAAAATATTTTTGATGGATTACTGTGCTTACAAAAATCTATACCAAAATTTCCTGGATAAAATGTCCTGAAAAAAATGTCCCGGACGAAATGTCCTGGATAAATGTCCTGGATAAAATGTTCTGGATAAAATGTTGGGTTTATAAAAATACTTATGAAAAAATTGTCCTAGACAAAATATCATGGAAAAAGTGTCTAATGTAAAAAATGTCCTGGAAAAGTTGCTATACGAAAAATATCTTATTAAAGAAATCACCGATGATAGTAAAACACAAATTTTTGTTTATTTTGCCGCGAATAGCTATATACCCTTGTTCGTAGAAGCTAGTATTTGTGTCAATACAAACCATTTCGGCTAAAGTAAGCCACTTATATTTCCTATTGTTATTTGCAATAGAAAGAAATTAAATTTGTATGCATTATACAAAGACAAAGATACTCTTAGAGTATAATTGGAATTTATTTAGTAATTATTATATTTCTAACATATTTCGCTTATTTCTGCTTTCAGAAAAAACCCGTTTTAATTACAAAAACTTAAAAATACACTTTCAAATTGACATTTAATCACCAATAATTTTTTTATCAAGTACTTTTTACTATAAAGTAATAATGAGGCAAAAATTTAAAAACGAACAATAAGTTTCAAATCCTTAAAAAAAACAATAATTGTTTTATATCTGTTGTTTTGAGTTTATTGAACACACGAAAAAGTGACTCGCAGAATTATTGATATAATATCTGCCATGGTGTATACTGTAGAAAAAGATTTTACCAGTAAAAATAACATTATCTCAAAATAAAAAAGATTGTTTGTGTTGTTGTGTATATAAAGTCTAGAATGTTATTTTGTGTGCATGATTTTGCTTTAAAATGTATTTATACGTGACATAAGTTTAAAAAGTGTTTTTATAAAAGTAGCTTGTTGTTAGGAACCCAAAAAGGAGAATTATTCTTTTTTTAATTTGTTAAACTTTTACTTATATTTGCAGCCGGTACATCTCGTAGACATTTTGTTATCGAAAAAATGTTTTAGGTAATTTTGTACTTGAATACTTATTTTATGGCAGTTTGCTTATATAATTTGTCCAGGGCATTTTGTCAAAGACATTTTGATATATACATTTTTTTTGGTGCAATTTCTAGGCCATTTTTTAGGACATTTTGTTCGGTATCGCTTAAAAAGTTGTTTGGTTGAATTTTATGCTTTTGTTTTTATTTTGTTTTGTTATTCCGGTGTTTTACAGTTTTTCTATAAAGCCTGCTTCATAGCTAACGCGGTCCTTTTTTGCTTGAACTAAAAGTAATGTTGAATCGTTAATCTTTTATGTTAGTACAATGTTGTTTTAATTACTTATTTTTAATAAACTAATATCTCAAATTTCTGTGTATTTTGCAAAATGTTAGAAAAATAAAAAAATAAGCGTCACCAACAACCGTTAAATTGCTTTAAATATTCTTTACCATAGTTTACAAATACCATTATTGTCTAGAAAACATACTAGCAAATAATTATTAAAAGTTCTGTAGATTTAGCTTTTTTTTCTGTAACAAATAATATTTTTTTTATAAAAATTCTACTTTTGTGTATGCCAACTTGCAGTTTGCATATTTGAAACCCTGGAAGTTACTGTAACTAGCTGTTATCAAATGCTTTAATAAAGAAAAAGTAAACACGCATTCATGCCTGTTAGATCTGTTGTTTGTGTAGCAGTTTAACAAAAACAAATAGACCGGAAAAGGCTGTGGTTGCAAAACTTTTATTATCAGGTAGTTTTGTCAATATGTTTTGTGTTAAACCGCCTTACTGCTACAAAAACACGCAAACCACAATATTGTTTTTGCTTAAAAAACAACGTCAAGTTTTTTATTTTTTTCTATACGTCTATGCCGTAATATTCAACGCTTTTTACTGTTGATTATGCCATTTGAGTTACATCATATGACGTTATTGTAGTTGGTTTTATTTTTTTAACCCGCTGGAGATATTATGCACCTATAGGTGCAATTTTTTTATGCGAGATTTTTAGAATCGCACCTAAAAGTGAGATTTTTATGCGTTTTTTTTACATCGTACTTATAAGTGCGTCGTACTAGCGCGAGATTTCCAACGTCGTACCTTGGTGCATTTAGTTTTGAAAGCTACATAATCTTGTAAAATAAGGCAAAAAAAGCAGATATTATATTTATGTGTTTTAAAAAATTTTTGTTTTTGCAAATATTTTTTGCAATTTTCCTGATTTAGGTGCTATTAACCAAAAAACAATAACAGTAATTTTTTTTTTTAGTAGGATATAAAATTTTTTGCCCAGAACCCGCACCAGACGGAGTGAAACCTAAGTACTATGTATTACAAACAACAATAAAAACCTTTTTCTTGTTATTTTTAATTTTCAAGTACACATTTTTTAATTTTTGCCCCATATTTCTCTAAGGGTTAAAATACTGTTTTTTTTATGATCATTTTCTTTGAACTCTTATTTGAGTGTCATTTTTATTTTTTTGCTGTACTATTGGCAACAAGCGCCATTATTTGTAAATCTAAGATAAAACAGCAGTGTTAAAGACGGACTGAATGTGTACGCAACTTTAAGGTATCACATAAAAAATAATTTTTTCTAATTAGCATTGTAAAAGCTCCAAATGTTATTTTATAATTTACGCAATAACATTGCTATATATACGTTTCATTATGCAACAATTTTTTTTTGGCAAAAAAATATACGTAACCTTACAAGCTTAGTACTGGGTAATCACTGTTTAATTATAAATTTTTTTGCTTTAAGGACTACTATCAAGTTTTGTCTACTGTCAATTTATTTATTCTTGCATATTTGTATCCATTAAGATTTTATTTTGTATATATTGCAGTATATATATATTATAACAATGCTATAAAAGCATAATTTTTCCGTTGTATAGTATGTTTTACTATGATACTAAATTATCTGTGACTAAAAGTACTTTACTGTTTATTTGACGATGCTACAGTAACTTTCCAACTCGTAATCACCTAATTATATATTGTAAATTTTAAGTTTGCTTTTTTAAGCGGATTTAGTACAAATAAAATGCTTTATAAGTGTAAAAACATACTCATAATATAAAATAAATATATTTTTCTATAAAGATTGTATCAAAAAGCTGTTGCATTGTATTTAATAACCACTTAGTCGATAAAACTTTATGTATATGTATTTTTTTTCGCGTCAGTGGCGTGCTCAGATATTTATGTACTCGGAGGTAGTCAGTGTTTGCATAAAAATACGCTGAAAAACATAATTTATGGATATCTAAAAGATTTTTTTATTTTTTTAAAAAATATGATAAAAAATTTTCAATGGAATTTAATAATAAAACAATCTCAGCTGCAAAAAGATCTCCCTTTAAATTCCGGCGTGTATGTTTTTTTCGAAAAGAGGGGGGTGAACCATCCCCCTTACCCCCCTCTAGGCACACACCCGATTCTGGTAGTTACTAAGAAGTTCAGTAAAACCAACAAAATTTTTTTTTACGATATGTAGAAGTTTCCGAACGAATTTGGTCTGAAATAGGCACCCCGTCACTTAAACAACAATTTTGTAACTAGAAGTACCTTAACATCGCATTTGAATTAGATGCTGTATAAATAAAAAGTAAAATTTGGTTTGCTAGTGCAGTGGCATAGCTAATGGAATCATAAAGGTTGGCCCGAACTAGTGAATGCCAAATTCCGGGACTTACACAAGCAAAAATTGCTATTTGGAATACAACCCGGAATGGAAATAACATGTATTTAACATACAACAATGCCTTATACAAAACATACGGTCTGTTAAGGTGTTTGTTGGTTGATTTAAACGCAAAGATGCTTAGTAAAAAAAATAATAAAAAAAACTTCTATACCGGCAACAGACATCTAGACATACAACACATGCTGTACCATAGACAAGAAGTTATGATTTTTTATGCCATAAAAAAATGCACAGCTGAATATTAAAAAAAATGCAACAAAATATACATATTAGTGTATTGATTTAGGCAAAGAAAAACTGCAGTTTTTTTTCAAAGTAGTTTGCCAGTCATATTCAAGTAATAATTTTATCTTTGCAAAATTTAATACAATATGTTTTTAAACCATTTAAATATGCAGCAAAAATTTTCTTTTAGGGGTTGAACTTTGCAGAAGTTGTACACCATATAAGCACATAAAACGCCAAAGATACAAAATGAGATAGTTGCGATGTTCCATTGTTTAAATCTGTGCCATAATAAAAACCAGCCGGTATTTTTTCCATGCCATTTCTACTATTGCAAGCGTGTTTAAATTTACGTAGTAAGTTTTTACAGTTGGTGAGCAACATGAAAATGTACATAAAAAGCCATTACTAATATAAAAAGCAGCATCAATGAATACATTGTTTGACCTGAAAATTATCTGCGTTATTTTTTAGTAAAATGCTTGATAACTAAAGCTTGGTTAAAATACCCAGAGAATAACTGAAGTAAATATATTATTGCTATTATTTTTTTTTTCGGCAGAAAAATAGGTAAAAAATAATAACATTTTTAAGCAAATCGTCTTCTATAATAGTTCTTTTATGTGTAAATCATACCAGAACCAGAATACTTTTGTAACACTTAAAAGTACCAGATGCTATATAAAAAAAACTGTAGTCATTTGCTGTTGTGCGTGGAATTTGCTTTCTTGTTCTCTGTATGATTTAAACTTTCACTTAAGCTGACTCATTCTTCTGTGTTTTTAATAAGTTTTCACGATGTTTGTTTTTTTGGGTATGTAATGCATATGTCATTTTATCTATAAAAGACATGTCTACAAAAGCTGGCAGATCTATTTTGTATATTTCATTACTTGGTTACCATGATTATGCCTACTTGCTCATTTGCTTAATAATCTTTCAAAAAAAAGAGTTACAATCATTGAAGCTGGATCTGCTTTATATTTTATTTGTCTCATAATCATATCCATGGTGTAAATATATTAAACATTAAAAAAACCGCTTATTCATTTTTTAAATGTTAAACCGATATTTTCACGTAGTTGCAATGCTAGATCGAACTTTGATGATTTATGTGTAACCATTTTGAAGCGTTATACTTCTTCCGTTTTTACAAGGCTGCACGTTCGAGTCAATTCTTCATTACCAGTATAGCGGAAGGGCCCAAAACATTCTGACATCTTCTACGGTCATAAGTTTATGCAAATTGTAAATGTACTTACTGCCATGTTTTTTCAGTTTATTTACAAAACTACTTGACTCTGAATATATTTACACAAAGCGCTCAATCATATTTGTCGTGGCAGAACATCTTATTTTTACGTCCATTATGTATTCAAGTTTATTTTTTACAGTTCTTTTTTGACATGAGACTACTGTAGTTCTAACATTTTTCTGGTTTTTTGCGCAGAAGTATAATATTTCGTTTTTCTTGTGTTTTTTTATAATTTTGTATTTTTTTTGTGTATCTCTTAGCCTAGAAGTTTTCCTTAAGTTTATTTTACTTGTTTTATTTGTAGACAAAAATTTAGCCTTTACTATCACTACTATTAATAAAATCCTGTTCCACTATTTCTATTCTAAAATCTATATCTGAAATATTTTCTTTAGGCTTTATGCATCTTTTGTGCTATTGCTCTTTTTATTGCTTAATGTCTACTATATGGCATTGAGTATAGCGAGACTTATGCTTTGTGGATGTTCAACCAATATTTTTTTGTCGTAATAGGCAGTTACTCGAGCCCATCAGTAGTTTATTCGCTAATAGCCGTGCCTTATCAACTTCCTACTTTTTTATCCTCTTTTATATTTATAAATGCAGTAAAAGGGCATCCTTCTTTTATTTGTGTACAAGCTATATAAAAATGTGACATTGATGCTGGCCATGTAATAAAATATAAAGTTATTGTCTACTTTTTAATGATAATAATTATCACAACGAAAACCTAAAATTGCATCGTTAAACCTGTGCTATGATTACTATTTTTTTGCTTGATTCGTTTCTTTTTTTTATATTGCATAATCATCCAACATCTTTTTGGGCAACCTTGCATCCATAGGAACTTCCGTTTTTGTATAAAGTCGTAAATAAATATGCATATCAGCTAAAATACATACACGGCAATCGCAACGGTTTTTGTCGAAAAAACGAGCTATACATACTTTATACGAATCTTCTGTCTTCGAATACCAAAAAACAAAAACACTTATGGACCCTGTTGTTCAGATAGTCTTTGTAATGGTGTTCATACCGGTTGCATCCCTGCTGTTCATTGTATTGTAAAAGTATGTTATGTTACAAATGTCTTTTTATTCCGTTCGTTGAACCCTCTTTAACAGTTTATAATACTGTTGCGATCTAGTCATCTAAATTGTGCAGTAATACTTGTTGTGTTGGTGCACCTTTTGCAGACTTTACTTTTATAATATGTGTGTATTATTGTTTTTCTCATTTTATAGAGAATAAGAAAAATAATAAACAAAAACAAAGAAATAAAGTAAAATCCTGATGCATAGCTAAACGTATACTTCGAAAAATACAAATTACCGTATTCGTTCTTGCCTAATATTTATTTAGCAAATAAATATAAAAGATAAAATTGGATTACGCTGTAATGGACAATTGAAAATTTTTTAAGAAGTATGTATTGCCAATTTATGGCCATAATTTTCAGAATTACATAAATAAAGACCATATAAGGTTTGTTGTAAAAATTAAAGCGCAAAATTAAAAATAAAAGTTTGGTATAAAAGTTCGGTATAAATTGTCGGTATAAAAGATTTTTTTAAATTAAAATTTGATCGGAAAGCAGCTATAAAAGATTTTCACTAACAAGGTTCAAAAAAAATTAAAATATTTTTAATGCAGCCCTCGATCAATTTTTTTTCTAAATTTTTATACCACAATTTTTTACCAATTTTTTGTACCTAACTTTTTTACCAAAGTTTTATTACTAATTTTTTTTGCCTAGTTTTTTTCCATGTTTCTATACCTGGCAATGAATAGCTTACAAGGCTCTTGTGATATAATTACTAATACCATATTAGAGTAAACTGGATACTTTATCAAAAATCGAATATGTTGTTTTTGTCAAGTGATTTGAGATGATAAGATAAACCGATGAATGTACTAGATAATGCTGCTTATAATAACACGTATCTGGCTAAGTGCAATAATGGTATATCTCATATCAAATTCGATACGATATTTCCAATTTTTTTATTTCTATTATTGCACAACCGAAAAAATTGTTAACCGTGAAGGGATAAAATGTGTGTTTATATTTGGATAAAACGTACTCTGTAAATTGAAACTATTTTTCTGCCTGTTTTTTTAATAGAAAATTGTTTATGCATTTTGTGTTTTAAATGATGTATTTTTATAGATTGTGAGGAAAAAAAGTTGTAAAAAGCTACTTCTTTTTTTTCGTATCTCACGATCATGCAAATCAATCTCGTCTATCCTTACAGCATGTGCTGCAATAAATTCTGTACTGCTGTTGGTGTCCTTATCTAATAATATATATCTGGTTAAAACCCAACAACATAAAACAGCATACAGGAATGCTATTTTGGGTAACAGATAATGGTCATTTGGCAAAACAAACTTTGCATCTTATGCGTTCCCTTACGGGTTGTTTAACATTCTCGGTATCACATGCGTATTTGCGTCCTCCACGGGTGCTGCATGTTTTCCTTAAGTTGTTATACTGTGTTCTGCGACTATTAAAATCATATTGATAACTTGTAGTCTTTTTGTATCTTTGTAAACTGTTTTTGTACTAGATTTATGTTTTGTTTCTTGTATATGTGCACTTTTGCCAATGCTTGTTTGTATTTTTGGGAAAGTCGGTTTTTTCATATTCTTTTTAGATAATACAGTTTTGGTTATTACGCACTGGTATCTTTTTGTAACATTGGTTTGTATTTTTTTTGTTTTGCTTTAATTGACTATGTGTGTTTTGCATTAGTTTCGGATGGCATATCATTTTTACAACGTTAATTACAATTTGCAGATCGTGATACGTGTTTCATACTTGTTACGTGTATAAAATCTTTCTTATAAGACTCGGTTTTTGCAAAAAAAAATAATAGCAAATTTTGCTTCGGAATAATTAATGCGTGCATACAAAAAAGAAAAAGATAGAGTATCATTATCTAGTAGTGCGCAAAAAAGGGTAGATACAGCCATTTTTTGATTTTTCTTTACCTTGTGTTCTTTCGTATTATTTGAGTTATTTCATCAACCGCAATCTGCCAGACTTGTGTTGTAGCGTTTTGGGCTTGCGGTATGTATGTTCTTTATCTATTTAACGTTCGCTGAAAGTCAGTGGTACAATTATAAAAAATACCCACAATTTAATCTTTCTGATTTTTAGGCGTTTTAACTAATACAAATGTAAAATTTGTTGTATTCTGTTTTTTTTCTAATCTTTATGCTTTTAATAAAATTGATCGAACATTTGTGTATTTCTGTTTTTTTTTTCTAGTTAAATTTTCCTGGGGGTTCGTTTTGGTTGATTTGTTGAGAGTTTTCAAGCAGCTAATGTTTTTATACCTAGTGCAGAAATGTAATCGTATGTTGCAGCATTTTGTTTTTTTGTTGCGTCTTATTCACATTTGAACTTTTGTAGATTGAAATCTCCTAGTATTTTTTGTTATCTTTGTCGTGTGCCAGCATAGTCTTAGTTTTAGTTGCATCTGGTAATAATGCGATCTCGCCAGATTGTGATCCTTGCACAATCTGGGGTCTTATCAATTTAAGGTCAAGTTCTTTTCTTTGTATATTTTTATATATTAACGATTTCGCCGAGTTTTGCAGAGTTTAATTTTATGCTAGCAGTTTCTCGTCCTTTTTTGCTGCTTTTGCATATCTTACATCGTGTTATTTTAGAAACTCCTTTATATTTAGTTGGTTCAAGGTTGTACATATTGGCTGTAAAGTAGGATGCGAAAAAGTTCTACAGGGTCTGCTGCTGTATAGTAATTTGAGATGAAGCATCGTATGTTGCATACAAATACATGCTTAGTTCAATTAGATTACGTCTATGATGTCTCCTAACTTATATTGTCTACGTATGCATTTGTTTAAGCTGAATATCCCTTTTTTGGTATGTGCTTTCACCAAGACCACTTGCTGAAAAGCAAAAAGTAGCATTTTATAGCTTACATTTTGCCGAATATTATACTTAGTTCGTCAATTACTGCATTTTTTACTGTCATCCGAGTGTATACATAATCTGCTTGTGGTGCCGTATATCAATACAATGTCCTCGTATTTACAAATGCTACTTTATTTGCACTTTTGGTATGTGTGCCGCATATAAACGGCTATTGAGGCAGTAAATTAGTGCAACTAATACATTTCTGTTAGCATAAGATTTTCCACGCTGACGACTACAGTATCTACTCACGCTTATTCACTACTTTACCTATCAAAAACGGGTAGTATTCACCATGAAATCTTTTATCTTTTTTTTTGGCCCGCTTACGCACTACGCTACTTTTCTGCCACGTTTTTTTTCGCACCGATGGCCAATAATAATTGCTTTTTAAATATTGTTGGTTCAGTTTACAATTCCATGACTAATATCACTGTGCGATTCGTTAGACTTGTTCCATTATATTTTGTGTCTTGTGATTTGTATGCATATGTAAGTATTTTTTTTCTATTTTAGAACATTTGACTTGTAGCGACAGGTGGATTCCGACACAATTCATCTAATCTTAATTACAGTATTTTTTTTGTGCGTGTTTTTTCGTACTTGTATCGGCATTTACGATCTGTGATACTTTGTGCTTTTTCCGTATTTTTTTATGAATGATAGGGCTGAGTTGTCTCTGATGATAGTAAACTTTGTACCTAAAAGATAAGGTCTGATAGATTTTTAGCGCAAATTAACACACAAATCTTTTCTAATCTTGTGAGCTAATTTTTTCTACATATGCCGTTGTTACTTTGTATATCGAACGCCACTACGTATTTCATTCCCTCCGCCACGCTTGTTTTTTTTTGGCGACAAATTCGCACTTCACTTGCGTCATTAATGACTAAAAGAGCATTTGTGAAATTGGATATTGTAAAATCGACACAGTTTAAAGCTGGCGGTTACTTGTAACAAAAGCGTTCCGTTTTTCTTTTACCGTGTAAACTTACACACATTTTTGTAGCAAAAACGTCAAAGGGGTGACTTAAAAGCAAAGTCTATGAAAAACGGTTAGATAATGTCAAGTCTACAGAATTATTCAGTTTGTATATATTTTGTAAGTGGCTGAAATTTTTATATTGCTTGGATTTCTTATGCACATAATTGGATGCCTTGTGAGATAAAAAAGAATTCTAGATACTCTTTTTTGTCAATAAAAACTCTGCTTTCTCTGTGCATATTAAAACGTGATATAAAATGCTTCCTATGTTTTGTTTTTACTAATTATAGGTGTGTCCGATTATCATTTGATTAAATAGGTATATGGTGTACAGCACTAAAGCAAAAGAAAAAGGCGATAGTTAAAAACACAATTTATGACGAATTAAAAGGTAGCAGGTAAATTTTATGACACAAAGGCATAACACTACACTGCTATGGCCAGAAAACGCAAAAATGCAGTCATATGTTGCTAGTTTTGGCTACAGAAATTTGCCATATACCATTGCGTAGATCTATTTAACAGAAAAACCGTGAAATCTAAAATACATCCTTGTGGTCATTTTTACATGACAATGAAAAACTGTTGCGTACGGTGAACTTGTTTAGTTGACAGTAATACACACAACAACAAAAACCGCCATCTTTCTTTTGCGATTTATGAACTACTGGTTAGAAAAAACGCTGTTGTCATTGTTAAGGATATTGTCTTCTAGCATTTTATCTTTTTTTTTCAATATTGTTTTATAAATGGTAATAAGATATGGCCTTTTCCTACTATTCTGTGCGGCCTTAAATCGTATCTCAAAAAAAAGTTAAGTCATATATTATCATTATATGTTTGTAAACGACAGTTAGCATTTTTTATTTTTTCTACTGCGTGTATGTTGTTTTCTTTAAAGCATTGTTTTAGTATTTATATCAATAATGTTGTTATCATTTTAATGTCTTCATGTAAGTTTCTTCATGAGAAAAAGCTCTAGCAAGTTGTTGACCGCGTTGTTCTTTTTAGAATTTTTTTTACGTGTATTACATTATAATTTTATCTGCTGGTTGATGCACTGTAAAGACGATGTTTGTATTGCATGTTTTTATCTTTTGATCCTTGTTTTTTTTATGAAGGTCGTTCTTTTATAAACCAAATAAACTTTTTTTACTTACATCTTCATCTTGATCAATCTTGTATCTTCTTACAAGTGCTACTCTGTTCTGCGTAGCATCTTAGCTTCGGCTGACCGGACTCTGTCACCGGCAGTTTTTTTTGGGTTTTGTGACCGGTTCCAGATTTAAAACAACGTTAACAGTCTGGGTCCGGGCAAAAAACCGGTTTTTCAGCCGGAAACCGGAGTCCGTAAATGTCAAAAAAAAATTGCAAATGTAAAAAAAAAATCTATTGTTTTTTAAAAATAATAATATCAAAAGAACAAATTTTTCATATGCAACTATAAAGAAAATTTTTTAATATATTTTAAAAAACAAAACACGCGTAGTTATCGCACTGCAATAAAGTATATCACTAGTTTAATAACAAGTTCCTAATTGTATTGGAGGTAGTAATGTTCGAAGCTAATTAAGGATAAAAATTTTAGTTTATTTATTTTTAGTATTTGTGCAAAAGCACTTTCGAGAAATAATATATTATTTAAGTTATTTATCTATTGCATAGAATAGAAATCCGATTAAGAATTTGTATGTATAGAAATATTACAGATAGATAAACGTTTAATAAAAAAATTACATTGTATTACATAATGTTTTTGTAAAGCAAAAATATTAGTCGGAGGAGATCTATATCCGCCTGAATGTTTTTTTATTTATAATAAAACTGCATTTTTGTGTTTTTGCAAAATTCAATTAAAATTAAAATAAGCGCACTATCATAATAATTAAAATAACAAAAAAAGTATAAAACAAAAAACGAGAAAGACATAAGAAATTACTTGTTTTTAATAAGTTTTTTTGTAGTATTAATACGAAGTTTTGATTTTTTTAATGGTTTTTATCATATTTTTTTGTAAGAAGTGTATTGAATTAAGAAAATTGGACATCTAGTAAATACACACAAATAGACACATATCAAATTTATGTCTATGATATAAGCACATATCAAGTACAAAAAGAGAAGGCAACCTTTTTTCAATACATAAGCATAATTTAACAGGGAATCATTTTCTAAATTATATAATCATTTTCTTACATTATAACAAAATACACAAAACAAAATATATACTTATTGTTATAAGTAACAAATACAATATAAAAAATATGGATTGTCCACTTTAAAAATAAGTTTCTTTGCTCAAGGTTTTTTTTGAACCGGATCATTAATAACACCTTCTAAGTGTTTTAAATTGCCAAACTGAATTAAGATTGCTATCGTTGATATTTCATAGAGGTTGAAATATAATCTATCGTTGTAGTGCAAACAATAACTCTAGCCATTTTTTACCTTTTTATAATAATTAAATCCTTTCTTATGCTAAAAAGCAAATATGAATATATTTTTTGCTATAGGTATGTATATGAAAAAGTAAAACCGAGTAAATTACTAAAAGCATAATTTTAAGGTATTGTTACGATTTTTGAAACAGTAATATTATATTTTGTAACATATTGTGAGCAAAAAAATACATGTATAGAACGTGCTTTATAATCTTATGCACTAAAATCATATATATATATTTTTTTTTAAAAGTTTTTACTAAAATCGGTATATTTTACTTTAAACACATCTATATACCTTTTTTGTCTATAATTCATGCACTAAAGGCTGTGTCTATTGTTCCCACGAATTTTTTTTTTGTATAACTTTGCAAAAAATGCATATGTCGTCAAAAAAAACAAGCTGCTACAATTTCTAAATTATATTATTGGCGTTAATATTGATGTTTTATAGAATTTTACCCTTTAAAATAGTATATTGGCATCGAACTATAACTTGATGTTAAAATTCCAGCATGCCTTTACTTTTTGCAGGTCAATAAGGAATTACAAGCTGGCTGTCCATGTATTACAAAAAAATTTTTGAAATAATTGTATTTTTTTTGCATAAATCTGTGTTTTTTCAGATTAATATAAACTGTTATATATATTTAAACTAATGTTACTTTTACCTAGTATAGAAATTCCAGAAATTAAAGTGTTTTTAGGTTTCGTTTTATGCTGTGTATGCTGACGCAAATAAACAATCTTTCTAGACCTTTTTATATGAAAAAGATTAAAAATGTCGTAAAAAGAAACTTTGTTACATTACGTTACCCTATAAAAAAAAATTAAAAAAAATTATTTAACGTAGTTCAATGTATGAGTTACATACTATAAATTTTGTATAATAATGCATTTGCCTATGTTTTTTAGCAAACCACTTAAATTTTAGTTATATAGTCATATTATTTAAAAAAAACGAAGCTATAGACAATTATAAAGTGAAATTGATATTTAACATCTAAACAAAAAAACTTATATTTACTTTATAACTTTTTTTAAACCGCTATAATGTAAAACGAAAACTAAATAAAAACACAAGAGCAAATATTTGTGCCAAAAAATACAAAAAACCAGCCGGACCCGGCATTCCGGCCGAGAAATCCGGGTTTTACAAATAACGACTGTTTCGAATTCTCAGTCCGGGTCCGGCCGGCTTTCCGTACCGGCAACCCGGCCTGAGTCCGGGTCCGTTCCCAGCCCGTATCCTAGCCAATGTGCGTAATGATTGTATAAGCCTTACTAGTGTACAAATTCTGTTTGCGCAATGTATGTTAACTATGTTTTATACATACATCCAGGTGTATGTTATGCAATCGAATTCTTTCGTTGTTTTCTGCGAGTTTTGCTAATAAAGTTTGTACCGAATAGTAAATCAAAATTAAAATCACGACATGTATGTAGATTTATTGTATTAATACTCTATTAATGCTGCCTTGTAAATTATTGCATCGCGTCGTGTTGTAAATCAATGTTTTATGTCCTCCCGGCATTCATTTTCTTAGGTAAATTTAAATAGATATTTTATTTGTAGGCGTTTTGTTTGCCTATGAGGGTTACGTACCTGGCTTTGTTGCGTTCGGTACATATTATATTGTGCATGATAGTAGTCCATGTAGTTTTGATATCGTTAAATATGAAAATTGCGTTTGCCTTTATAGTATAAACCGTGGTAATTTTTTTTACGTTATTTATTACTTCTCAATAACAACCGATTTCTGCTGAGTAAGAATCTTTGCATGCTTGTATTAATGTATGCGTCAAAAGGTTATATTAGAATCCGTTGTTTTGCTTTTAGATTCTAAATTTGGCGCGTGATATTGTCCCAATACCTCACTGTCTAATATTAATTATTTGTATCACAGTTTTTTGTAACAAATATAATACATTTTTTGTTTTTGTATTATCTCGTTTACATGGATTCTTGGGTAACTTTTACTATAAATTGTGCGCCATTTAAAAACGTCTTTAAGTACAAAAAGTCATAGCTACTGTGTCTTTTCGTTTGCAGTTGGTACACAAAAAGACTTTTGTGCAAATAAAACAGGAAAAGCTTGTCTTGTTGCTTCATATGCAATGCCATTCTATGTATCTTGTCACTATTGACTGTATTGGTGTATAATAATTTCGTAAACTATGATAATATTATCCGCAGTTAACATCTGTTTGTCTGTATTCTTGTTTTTATTAGTATATTTTCTTTTTAAACACTTCAAAATGGGCTAGAAGATGTGCAAAGTGCATTTTGTCATATTATTAGGACGAAAAACGAATTGTATTTATTTGGTTACCGACTATTGTTTATAAAAAAAACCTTTTTCTTTACCTGTCATTCTGCCTAGCTTGTAAAAATCAAGTGCAAACCCTTTTTGTGTTATCATTGTATTTGCTTTCTTGTATAAAAATAGAACCTAAGTCTTGCTTCGATTGCTTAAAGATATATTTCCGTTTTTATACTATCCTTCAAACGTAACCATGTGTTTGGTTTATCCTATAACTTATTATGGTATTCATATACTGCGTCTGTGGGATACATTTATGCAATCTTTGACATATACCTTCATGCTGTATTCTATGTCTAAACCCAGCTGGTAGTCAAACTGGTCAGCCACTGTTATGAATTTATATTCTGGTCTTAGAGTTATCTTTGTATCATGGAAGATGTAAGGAGTAAATTACTATAAATTCCACTGCGTTTTACTACTGTAATTTATACTGCACGTTTGCTTTGGTTCGTCTGATCTTGCGCCAGTTTTGCGTGTAGTCTTACCGATTTAACAAACATATTTTTACTTGCCAAAAGATCTGTCTATGTCAAGATATATTCATTCGTGCCACCTCTTACGTGTCTGTACAGTATTAGGTGTCACTCGGCATCAAGGGCATTTAGGGCTATTCATTCAGGTGTCGCCATACTTTATGGAGGGCCAGGTTGTATAGTGTTATTGTTTCTGTAGACCCTCTGTGCGTGCCAGGTTAATCTCTTATATCTTTGAGCCAAGTTCCAGTTTAGTGGTGTTTGCTGCGTCTGGTATTTTCATCTGGTAATCAAAGCCGTCTAGAAATAGGTAAATTGATGGTGCCTCCGTCTCCTCCCCAGAGGCGCCTATAAAAGGCCCACTTTTTGCACTTTGTACAAAATATTATACTTTTTTAAGTTAGGATATTGTTTAAGTAAAGCTTTTTAAAAATGCTGCCGATGCATAAATTATTTTGCAAAGACTAGTTTATGCAGTTTTTTTGTCTTACGGGGCTTTCGAATGTTGATTACATATGTTCGTGGTACCACAATTTTTTATAGGTTTTTTTGCGTTGCGTGAGAACAAAAAAAAATTCTCTAGATTCATCGGGTGCATTTAAACTAGATTTATACATGCTGTATTTGTTATCGAATCAATGTATAAGTATGAACAAAAAATGCCAATTTTTTGTTTAAAATATATGTAAAAAAGCAAAAACAAAAATGACGGCATGACGGATACTATTTTATGAAGGATAAGATAGATTCATATATGGGAAGAATTACTTGGTTTAAAAAGTAAGTAAAAAAAAAAAAACAAAAATTTATAAGTTTTTACTTGCTTCGATGCTGTTTTTAATGTCGCAGATTGACGCATTGCCTAATTTACTTTTTAATAATTGCTAAAAGGCTGTTTTGAACCCTTAGACTATAAAATTAAACTCGTAAACTGTGTATACTAAGTAACGACAAAAGATACAAAAATAATACAAGCAAAAAAAAATTGACATGACAGATTTGTATCTTTTTTATTTTGACACCAAATTTGCAAAACCAATTTTTTTTTATATTGCACTTTACGGTGTTTGTTGTTTTGTGTAGTTTTTACAGTCTCTTGGCATGAACAAAAACTTTTAACAATGTGTTTTGTCAATACGCAAACATAAAAATCTTCGTAAAAGGGTTTGGTTTTACTAAGTGCTGATGTGATTGTAAACAACAGTATAGACGCATACATGCATAATACAGCATTATCTCATTACATGGTGTTTTATTGACTTGTTAAAGTAGATTTTTTTTTAATACTTGTAATACATGTAAAAAATGCGATGGAGAAACACGGAAAACAAGCCATAAAAAGCTGCTAAGTTACTCTGGCACATTTTGTCACGCATTTTTACGCACGCCAAGTCATAAAAATACCTGTTTATTGCATTTTTTCATTCTAGTGGGTGTTCTTTTTTTTATACCCCTTCAGATTGTTCGAGTAGCTAAATCTAAGCAAATATAATATTTATTGCATAAAAAGATGTATTATGGCACGTTTTTTTTGATTACAAAAACAATGAGGTAAACTCTAGCAACTTGTGCATCTAAACAGGATATTAAATGCGGTTACGAATTTATACATGGTCACACAGAACAAATCCTTTTGCGACTATTTTTAAAAATACGCAAAAAAAAAAAAAATCATGAAGCAAAAAACTTATGCTATTTTTTTTACTATCGTTTACATTTTGTTAAAATTATATAAGAGCTCATATTTGTAATATCAATAAAAAACATAATAGTTGAAATAAAGTCGATGGTAAATGTATACTATATTATAATTTGTTGCTATTTATTTAGATGGCAATAATTAATCTGGCGCGCGCTACGATCTTTGCGCGGGCAGTGCATCTTTGTTACCTTTGTCCGCGCGCAGCGCGTGTATGAGTATATTTGTATCTATAAAATAAAATGACATATACCAAAATCATAATCCAACGACCTAGATTCTAGATTTCTTATGGCTAACTGGCTCAGCTACACAAGCTTAAACGGTGGGTAAAAATTAAGATAATAATAAAAACAATTACGAAAGTCAAACAATAAACAAAAGCATTTATATAAAAAAACAATAAAAATTAAAGTGTTAAGATTCATAAAATCTGAACTTCAGATTTTTTTACTGGGTATAAAAAAAATGGCAAAAATGTAAAATTACAGCAGAACTCCTATAATCAATCATAAACCAGCAAAAAAAAATAAAATTGTCCTTTTAGTTATGTTAACCCTACAAAATCACTTAGGAAAAAGCAAAAAAAAAGTTAATTACTCTTTTTTAGGTACATTCCGAAGTATTTCTAAAACAAAGAAAACACTAATTAACTGGCAACTGTCAATAAAAAAGGCTAAAAAGTTTAAATTAAAGTTGTATTGTGTGATAAAATCTATTAGTAATATTTTTTACAAATAGTGATAACAAAAAAACGACAAGTGTCTGCTAACAAAGGTATAATCATGCAAAAAAAAGGCGACTATCTATATGCATAATATATAATTTGGTTTATGCTACAATTTTTATGACTATAGCAACAACAAACACACAAAATCCTTTTAACCAAGAATTATTACGACCAAAAATATATAAAAACGGCAGGTAAATAATAGATAATGTACTCAATCGTCGATATAAAAACATTTAGAACCGTATAGCCATTACATGTACAATGTACATATATATATGTATTAGTGAAAAGACGAAACCGTCTTGGAAAAAACAACTTTTCCAATAGAAATAGATCTTTTTGTATATTTAACAGACGGTTCCTACATTAAGGCTGTGATACAACATTTTAAAGACTTTGTAGCATTTTAAAGATGAATTTATCATATAAACAAAAAAAAAATGCTGCTAGTATTTTTTTTAGATTTATGCAGTAAAGCATGTAATGCTTCTAACTTTCAGTTTTTTTGTAGTGCGCTGTTGCACAAGTCTTTAAACTTGTAAAAAAAGAAAATTTAATGCATATTCGTATTCGTATTGCCTTGTTACTATAATATGCTTATTTCTTTGATAGCCAAGCTTGTCTTTTTTAAAGTCATAATCTATTAAAAATATTACAGATAGATTTTATTATACAATACATATAGCGTTTGAATTTAAATGTTCTTTTTTTATCGTCAGTTGCCATTTTTTTTTGTGTTTTTTTTTGTGGTAGAAATACTTCGGAATGTTTGTAAAAAAGTGGCCAGCCTTGCTTTATGACTATTCTTGAAATATTTATAAGGGTTTTTTAACTAAAAAGGCATTTTTTTTTTAGTTGGTGAAAAATCAATTTTTAATTTCTACTTTATCTAAAATTTTTGGCGTTTTTATGTATATCAAGCCGCATCAACCAGAAGCTCATAACATGATGACTTATAAAATGCACATTTTCTTATGTTTTTTACTAGTAATGCTGTTAGCTATTGTATTAACTTTTTTCGATGTTTTTATGTATATCTTTATTGTTTCACTGTTTAATCTTGTGGAGTGGAGTCGGTTAGCGATGTAAGTTTGCGCATCGAGGCCGTGGGTTTGTTTCCGTTTGATGCCATTTTATTGAATATTAAAAAATTGAACCACGAGACGACATGCGCGTTTGTAAAAGTAAGTGAGGCGCGCTGCGCGCGCCATAACAAGTTTATTTTTTAATTGTAGATTTATATTTTTTGTATGCAGTTTGAGCAAATATTTTTTGTTTGTTAGTCATAGGATTTAGCATTTTGTTTTGACGCCTTCAAAAAAAAATTATGTATAGTATTTTTTTTTCTGCGTAAAAAGGGGATATAAAAAAACAATCTTCTCGACCCACTTTTTTTCTAAGAGGCTTTGCTAGTAATATATATCTGGGTTCTACAGGCGAAAGAAAATAATCAAGAGGTATGACTTATTATTTACAAAGGGAGATGCTGATTTGACATGCCATTTTGCACCTCAACGTTTTTCTTGCCGGTCTCTCTGGAAAGATTAAAACTTGTTTTTAACAATATAAGTTTAAATGACAAAAAAGCAAAAATCAACTATAAAATCAATGTTCAAATACATCATTGTGTTCTATTGTAGATATAAAATATGAACACTGTGTTTTTGTTATAATAAAATAAAAACAACCGTATACATTTTTTATTCGTAATTGCTTTGTTACAGGCTTTTCAATACTTTTTACTTTTTCAGTCTTAAAAATGTTTACATGTTTGTTTAATGTAGTATTTTGCTCCCCTATAAGCATAAAATATAACTTTCTAGGCAAAAATTAAAAAAAAAAAGTTTTATAGTCTATTTAAATACAAAAATAGATTAATCTTTTAGATATACTTCAAGCGGTTTAAATATATGCAACTTTTAGTAAAAGTGACTATCTTTTAGGAAAAATTACAAAATTTATAGATATCGTTTTTATAAAACGTTTGGAACATTTTAAAACAATAAACGAAAAATTACAAACAAATTTATATGATTGTAAAATCAACAAATCTGCATGCCGCCTTGTTTAATATCAACCTGCATTCGCACATCCTAAACATAGATAACATGATTAAAGTAACTTTATCTGAGTTTCTCTTGTTCTGTTATTAATATCGCGCATGTAATTGTAAATTAAAAATAAAAAAATGCTTTTAATTGCGTTTTGCGTGTTATTGTAGAATTTATGACTCCAACAATTCTTTCTTGTACAAAGAAATTAATTTCGTATTACTAAAAAAACAGTTTTTTATAAAAAAAATAAGATTTATTTGTTTGTGTAGATTAACATAGAAAAGTAAGTAATGATGTTATATACATGCAAATTAACGTGTATTTCTGTTTTGTCTAGTGTTTTTAATCCGCTTTATTGTTTTTTTTATAGCTTGACTTTGAGTTATATGCTTAATAAAATCAACAAGATACAATATTTAATATAATCTAGGTACGAAATTGAAAGAAAAATCAAAAAAGCAAGCAAAAAATGTAAAAAAAGTAACTTTAATATGTTTCTGTGTGTACTTTCAATTTTGTTTTATTTATAAAATAAAAATAGATCATTTGATAAAAATTCGGATAAAAATAGCAAAAAAATATTATTGAAAAAATTTAAGTCCCCTTAGAATAACAATTTATATAATTATTAAATATTTCTTACATACTATGATTTTTTAGAATAAATTACGAATAAATTTTTTTTATTAACAAGATAATTTAATCTAAATTCCTATTCTATTTTTGCATGATCGTGCCGCATTAAAATTACTGTGATCATCATCTCTTTAGATATTTAGATAATTTCGATCGTTATTATGAAAAAAAAAAACTACAAAATAATTTTTTCTTGTAAATTATGCCTTTTTAAAAAAAAAATTCAAAGATTTTACGTGTTATTGCAACGTACATAATAAGCGTTAAAGGCATTTTGCCCTAACAAAAAAGCATTGCACGAAATCCCGGGATCTTGTTTTATTTTCCGGCATATCAAAAAAAAAATTTTAGGCGCTTTCTTGGGATTAAAGTCTCTAGTTTAGACCCGCCTGGTAATTTAAGTTGCGCCTGAATGTAAGAAAAATTCTATTTTGTGCAGGGATTTTTTGGATAAAAGAACCTAAAATTAGTTATTTTTAAAACAAATTAAAAAGATAACATTTTACGTAAGCACGTTTAAACGTAAAATAACGGTAAGAACACTACTTTGACCCAGTAAAAATTCCTGGCTGCGCCACTGTGATAGTGTAAAATTAACTTTTTTTGGCATAGTAAAGAAAAAAGGTCTATGGACGATAAGCGAATAAAGACGATAATCTATTGAATCATAAAAAGTACCAAAAAAAATTCTGTATGACAACAAGCTTTCTTCTTAAGGATCGACACTAAAAGCGACTGTCAAGAAAAAGCGAAAATATTTTTAAAAAAATGAATAATTTGAGAGCGCATGATTTGATATACTATATCTGATAGAATCCGAATGAAATGCACAAATGTCTAAACAACGCGTTGTACGTTATATACTACACTTGTCTTTACAGTGCTTGTTAAACGACAAATCGAGGGAATAAGGGTAATTACATGCTCCGATATATAAAATATAAAGAAACGCACTGAGAAAAATGAATAAGAAGTAAAAAAACTATCATATCCACAATCACGTAGGTTTTTAATGCTGAAAGGTATGATCAGCATAAAAAAACTTCTAAGTTCACTTTTAACAATAAAAAATGCGAATTTGAAACGCTAAATTAGTTAATTTGGCATTTTTTTCTTGTCTGTTCGTACGTTGTTTATTTTGTTTGTTTAAGCCCCTTATGCGTGTTGAACTTCGCAACATTAGCGAAAAGTTTTTTTTTAAGGTCTTAATATATAAGTACTTTTTAATCGTTCTAATTTTGAAAAAAAACTTAAGGCCCATTCTTTACTTGTAAAGTATCTGCTACAAAAAAACAAAAAATACAAAATCATGATCCGCTGCAAAGATAGTATACTCGATTTGCATACAAAAAGTTATGGTACTAACTTTAGAATTTGCTTTATGCACATACATAGTTATCGAGCGCCATTTTTCATACAGTCCTATTTTAACGACAGATTAACATAAAATACGCTAATAAAAATAATTATACAATACCTCACTATAAATCAGGATACGGCAAAAAAATATGTCTAGCAATCTATGAAGCATAAAACGTGCATAATCTTTTTTATACGTCTTTTTTTACACCAAGGATTACTTTTATGTTTTAAGAAAATTCATTTGTAAAATATTTTGGAATTATTTAATAGACATTAAGAAAATTAAAAGACTTTGCGAGAAAGTTTTGTATAAATCTGTTGTTTGGGAACATCACATAGCACAAAAATGGCGCGCGACAATTAATAATACAAAAACTTATTTTATAATTATATAATTGAATGCTATGAAAAATAAAAAACCAGCAATGGTTTTACGATGTAATCAATTGTAAAAGTGAAAACCGTTTTAATACCTCTTTTAAATATTTATGTTTAGTCAACGTTTTATCCATATATCCCAAATTAATTGAGTTCTCTGCAATGTTTTGAAAAAACTCATTTATTTTATCTAATATTATAAAATGGTTGAATGCTCATACATATATTGAAAATTCCCTTTTTTATCGCAACTCTGATCGCAAATATACGCAATACAATTATTTTTTTCTTTATATTACAGTTTTATATGGGTCATAATGAAATCGTAATAAATTTAGTAATGACAATAAAAAATATTTTTTGTGACATACCAAACAATAAACAAACATGTGTAACAACATTATTGTCAGTAATTGTTACGAAAATATAAATACACATTTTTGCCGATATATAAAGAATCATATGAAATTATGATTTAAGTGCTTATATCTAAGTTTGCAAAGCGCAAAATGCACAACACGACGAGTATCACCATATGAACTAGCAGACGCGCTTTTTGAGCATTTTTTTGTAACATCCATGGGTTTTGATTGGACTATGATTTGGACCAATTTTGGTAATAATCATGATAGCAAAACAATAGGGTGAAACAAATGATTTGTTCTGTTTTAGATAACAAGTATTATATGCAAAAGTGTTGTAATGTATAGACGGTTAGAATATGGTACTGAAGGACTTGTTAAAGCTCCCGAAGGCTGACCCAAAAATTGTTTTATAAAATTTATCTTTTTATCTTTCAGTAGAATATAAAACATAAAAAAAAAATTAAAAACGTGTTTGTAAAGAATGAATCAAAGCGGTGTAAACACAATGCTCTTGAAAAATGTATCTTACATATATAGGCGATGTATACAGATTTTTTTACAAAAAAAAAATTTCTAGGTAAATTTTTTGCTATCTAATATACAATTTCTTTTTATATAGACGCAAACTTGTTGCGGCGTATATGCTAAATATCTGCAGTCTCATGTATGGATAGCCTTAATCTAGCACCTAAAATTAAATTTTAGCACCCTAAATTCCTAAAAGGCGACAAAAATTTTCGAAAGACGCCAAAATTACTAATTTGATCTGTTAGGCACCAAAAAAACACTTAAAAGGCGCCAAAACATATAATACAATTCTTTATAAATTTTTTTTGCAATAGTATGATTTTCACTTCTAAAAAGTAAGAATATATAAAAAACAAATCTTAACACTACAAGAAAAAATCTAAACACCGCAAAAAAAAATGAGTTGAAAAATTATAAAGGAAATAATTAAGATACTTTGACACTATCCAAACCCTACCCCAAGCACTACCCTTCCTTCTAACCGTCCCTACCCTACACTACCCTACCCTACACTAACCCTACCTTTAATTTATACTTCATCTTATTGCAATTTTGTGTTATGATATGACGCGTAAATATAACATAGTTTTTATTTATTGCATTTCCATAAATAGAAAATTAATATAAATACCAAGATACAAAAAAATGCCAAAAGCCAAATAAAAGTGTAAGATAAACGTCAACGTGTGTATGCAAAAATATACACCAATTAAAATTTACGAGTCTTAAATACAAGTAAAATGTATTTTTATTATTATTTACGTATTTATTTTTATTTGCTAGTTTTGTGGAGATCTTTTTTTGAACAGATACAGTCATATTACACACGTCATGTTCAGATGGATACGCTTTTGTAGATTATAAATTTAAAAGTTTTCCGTATGCAGAGGACGCATTAGAAATGCTTAATTAATAAATCATTGAGTTTGGCTCGATGTGCTATTTGTATCAGTACTATGATTTCTTTGACGTATTTTTGACTTTATTTTGTTTTTGCATGTGTTTATCTTTTTTTTTTAAAAAAATGTATTACATTGTTTTTTTATTGATTTTCTAACATACATGATATTAAAAGTTGCGTTAGTTAAAAAAATTTAGAAAATGTTGGATTTTATGTAATGCCGCCTTTTAAGTGTTTTTTGGGTGCTAAATCAGGGCAATACAGTAATTTTGGCGCCTTTAAAAAAAAATTGGCGGCCTTTTAGGAATTTTGGGTGCTAAAATTTCATTTTGGGTGCTAAATACTATTTACCCTTGTATGTATAAATATTTCTTGTTTTAGATATATAAAAAACCTTCTCACATTTATTTAAGTTTTAACGGCCTTTTTTTATGTTAAACCGTACCATAATCCAAAAAAAATTAGCTTATTGTACTGTTGTATACTGACACCCAAGGTATTATGCTGCCCCTGTTGTTTTTTCGAGTTTCATAAAAAACTTCGAAAAAATAAAAGCGTAGTTTTATTATGCACAATAGGTTGAATAAGCTTTTTTTGAGTAAACTTACATTTTGTTCAGCAATTTTTATGTCCTCAAAAGGCAAAAGAAGCTTGATTTAAACTAAATATCGCATCGAAAACACCTTAACTCAATTTTGACACGTTAATATATCTGCGTAGTAAAAATGTGCAATTTAATCCCAATTTCGTATTTTTGTAAAAATATGAAAAACGTCCAACGATGTCAAAACTAAAGATTATAAATAATATTTAAATTGCCTCGTCTACAAACGTAAAAATTGCACATATTTGATGTATTCTTTTGAATTTTTATTGTTTATTTGCATCTTTACAGGTAGCAAAAGCCAATTGCTGTAGCAAAATACAACCGTTGTATTTTGCTGATTTCAGCATCGCTAACGCAACATGATCGGTTGACTTTTAAAGGTTGACTTTTAAAAATACGTTTGGATATAACATTAATCATATAATATCTTAAAAATTAGTGTATGAGATATAATATATGTTTTGTTTGTAGAGCATAACTGCCTACAGAGACTCAGAAAAAGAAAAGAGCTTTTTGCGGTTGCATATATAGAGATGATAAAAAAAGTATAATAGTAAGTATGTATGACACATATCTACATTATGTTTGGTATTTTTTATTTTTATTTTATTTTTATGTATATTCTAGGCATCAAAAAACCTTCTGATATTAAATTAGAGCTTTTACTAAAAGCCTGCTGTATAGGTGTTGATACAACCAAGCGCAAAAAGTCCAGAAATTAACAGTAAGTATTTTTTAGTTGAACATTTTATGTTAGGCTTTGTATGTTTGCGTCCAATGCTTGTCCGTTACTGGTGTTGATGCGTAAACAAGATGTCTTAATCAGGGCATTCTGATATGGACAAGCGAAACCAGGAAGTAAACAAAATATGTTTTCTCCATATGCCATACGGAAAATATTGTTTTAAATAAACCTATGAAAAAGGTATATAAGTACTGAAAGCCAATATATACGCATTTCATGTTTTTGTTCTTAACGCGTCTTGCTAATTTGTTTTTATCATATCGTAAATTTGAGTCTGTGCGTGTAATTCGTCCAACCTCTATATATCAAGATATCGCTGCATTATAAGCAATCATCTTTCTGAGCACAGTTCTTTGATGCTACAATAAGCACATATATTCATATTTCGCTATGATAAATGCAAGTAGAAGGTAAAAACTACAAAAGAAATAAATTCGGGTAGCCGAGTCCGCGTAATTTGTTTTTTGTTTATATTGTGTTTTTCTATTGATCAATAATATATTTTCACAACAAAAATATTTTTTTATTTTCTAGAGGTGCAATTTTCATTTATAATTTCTTTTAAACTTATAGGTAAATTTTTTAATTATAATACCCCGAAAAATAATATTTTTAGATCTTAGACTATTTAAAGATCCACTTATAGTCATTTCAGTGGCAGCTGTTACACATTAAAGAATCATCTTGTTACTATTTCTATGTATTAATGCATATATATTAGCCGAATGAAAACCATTATATTCGTAAAAACTTTAATGTATTAAAACGACAAAAATTAACTTTGATTATTTTTTTAACATTTAAAATGTATACTGAAAAATATGAGGTGCAAAAAATTTACAACGTAAGAGCATTATTTTGTGATTTTTATGTTCATTATAAAAAAAAATGCATTTAAAAGATTTTGCTAGCGTCATTACTAAATATTGCAATTTCATATTTTTTAAATATATGTTGTGAAAATCAATATGATTAATCAACATAAAAAATCTATTAAAGACACTATTTTAAGGATAGTAAAATATTATATGATACTGGTAAAAGAAAAAAAATATATATATTTTGTTGTAATATAATATTAAAAAGATATATTTACGAATACATGTGTGTACATGCTATTTTACTGGCAACCTATGCATTGATCACAGCACAGGCTATGCGCCTTGAGAAAATCATTGATTGCCTTTTTGTATGTATCCTTTGTAATAGTTATGCGTCTCATTATACAAACAAGATGCACAAGGCTATTTTATGCAATTCACAACAGTTTTTTGTAAAACTGTTTATACAATATTTAATTTAAAAAATTGCGTGTACAAAATATCCATTTTATAGTTTTTTTTAGATTAAATTATAGTCGTAAGAAATATTGTATATATTGAGACAGAAGCAAAAAAATATTGTTGCTACTTATTGTTCAATTTATTACAGGATTTTATCTTATTTGAGCGTTTGCAGTGTTATTAAGGTTTTGCAAAGCTGCGAGCATAGGTCTAATAAGTAAGTTTGTTTGCAAACCATGACATATTTTACTATAATTGTTTAGAAAAATTCGCTTTTGTGCCTTTTTACTGCTAACATTTGTTTTTAGAACGCTAACTTACACATTTTTTTCTTTTGTAAAGTGATCATGATGTTATACCTAAATTGTGGAAAAAATACCCAAAGAACTATAGATATGAAAAGTACTTATTTCCAATTAATAACACGAAAATTTTAGATATAAAAATTGCAAAACAATAAATTTCATATATTTAAAATAAAGAAATTATCAAAAAAAAGCAATCATTTATTTTTTTAGAGATAGGGCGCTGTATTTAAATTGACACAACGTGTCCGTTTATGCTAGCAATATTTACTTCCAATGACAATTGTATAAGAATATATTGTTAAATGATCCAGAAACTATGTGTTAACAATTTTTATATACAATAACTGTTTTTTGCTATATTATACTTTCTACGATTAATGGTATCTTTCTATATTTACATTTTTTCGAAAGTTGTATCTATGTAAAAGGGTACTATTGTAAAAAAATAAAGACTTTTACACCCATAAAGCGAAATATTAGAGCTTTTCCTATTTCTTATAATATAAGTTTTAACAAAATTTTGGCATGTATAACTATACAAAGTTTTTTATTTTAATGTTTTGTCGCAGTATAAAAAACTCAAAATTTTTTTAATCCTTAGTTTTTTGAGGCTTTTTATTTTTGCGCATAAAAATAACAAAGTTTTATGATTTGAACTTAAAAAAAATGTGCATTTAAGCTTCGCTTAATAAATCGATGGCAATAAAGCACAAGAGTGTATTTCTGTAAACAATGACATATAAGAAAAAATTGTTTACACAGGTTCTTTTTTAAAACTATATGTAAAGCTTATGTTTAATCGAAATTTACTGCAATATTGTTAGTTTGATTTGCTTGAATTTACTTGCGTTCTTACAAAAAATATGACTTGGAAAACAAAATACTCTATCAAAGCATTTAAAGCATTTAGTTCTAAAAAGTAAAAAAACTACAATTTTATTATGGTTGCTTGTATAAAATCTCTTGCACAGACTCAAACTTACACTAAAATAAAAACAGTAAAACAAGATGGCTCCAAGAAAAAAAACTCGAAATGCGTATATCTAAGCTTTCTTTATTAAATAACTTTTTGCATCTTTTTATTAAAAAAAAATATGTTTATTTTTTGGTAAAAAAAGAGCAAGCATATTTTATAAATAGCCTTTTTTCCAAATCATAATTTAACCCCTGTTTTAAACATTTTTTATTGCATCAGTTGAATAAAAGTACATGCTATGAAAGCATAATACAAATAAATGCACAATTTTACAAGTTAAAAATAGACTCACTGCTATCTGAAAAGGCATATTTTTTCAGCTTTTTTTAAATCGTATCTTACACAAATATTTTCATGTGTCTCATACAGCGATTATTTAACGTAAATAAATGCTAATTACTTATGCGATTGTTTTTATAGGATTGTTAACTTTTTTTTTAAATATAACCAATCAAATTGAATATGCTGTTCCATTGGTAGCAAAATACATTAGTTGTATTTTGCTACTTCTGTTGTATTTTGTACCATAAAAATATACAAAAACTGCGACAAATAACAAAGGAACGATCGAAATAAGCAAAATTTTTTCTATGTAGATATGGCTGTCTTTTAATATTATTTATATTGTTTATTTGATATCGTTAAGTTTTTTCATATTTACGTAAAAAACAAAATACGATTTAATTACATATTTTAATACGCATTATATATTTTTTGCCAAAATAAGATTAAAGCGTTTTTATTGCGATGGGCGATTAACATCAAGTTTCTTATGCCTTTATAGGACATCAAAAAAAACTGACCGAATTAAAGTGTGCAAAAAAAGCTTAATCAACTTGTTGTGTGCATGTAAATTTTGTTTTTTTTGTTCTAATATATTTCATATTCGGTAGCAAAATAAAACATTGACAGCAAAATATACAAGAGGCAAATTACAACAGCGGCAGAAAATTATCACAGGAGGCAAAAAAATAACAGTACACTGGTCTTCACTAGTAGGATGTCACGCAGCATGGTATAGACCCGTAGTAACTGGAGAAAATTTAAAAAAGTATCTAAATTTGCAAAAACGGCTGCAACTTTGTATGCATATCATGCAAAGCAATAAAGTTTTTGTGTTTTTTGATTTTTATTTGATATGTAAAAATACAAAAATACAAAATTTTTATTTTTGATCTTTGATTTTGCAGCATTAAACAAGCATGAAACGGTGATTTAACCGGGTTTTGTGAATATATTCATTTTAAAAAAAAAAAAACTAAATTTTTTTGGATGAGCTTGCGCAGTCTTGACTTTCTCGGTAAAAGAAATAGTAAAAAATATTATTTTTTAAAATTAGTGCTGTTTATATCGCTGAATGAATATTTGCTATATCATAAAATCTATTAAAATTCATTTTAAGTACCATATAACAAAAGAAAAGATTAGCTAAGCTCTTTTGTCCTGTATTAAAGTCGATAACAATTATTTTTATTTATAATTCATACGGTTGACAAATAAAATACCAGACCCTACCAAGCATTTTCCAGTTCGTATTTGTTCGGGAGGCTTAATGTCATTGAAATTATCTTGGAGTAAAGATTATGGGGGTTAAAAGATAGAATTCTGTTTTTTACCCCTTAACAACTATGAATTTTTACTGATTTAAAGTAAAAAAACGTAACTTTTTTTATATCTAATTTTTAAGACGTTTTCGTTTTTTTTTAAATTGTTTTAACAGAATTTTTCGTGGCCGCTTTACTACGGCTACCAGGGTTTACAACAGTGGTTGAACGTTCATTTTATAAAAAAAATATATATATAAAATACCAAATTTGTTATATTTTGGAACATATGCAATTTGTTTTTTTTTTTTTGTTTCTCTGATGTTCCATGTGTTTTTTAACTATGCAGCTTATACTTTTTGCATTCTGTTGATATGCCAGAGTAAATTTCAATGCTGGAAATGTGTTAAAAACGCAAAAATAACAAATATAAGTAGAAAAAAATAGCAAATATATAATTTAACGTGCATAAAAAAAGCTGGGTCTGTAATAGCGGACTTACGGTAGGCCATTGGGTGCATGTGCATCGTGGCTTCCGGCTTAGGAGCCCCCCCCCCCCCCCAAAAAAAAAAAGTTCGATAGTTGTACGAACGTATATGAAAAGAAACAGTTCTTGTTAATATGGCAAGAAAAATCTAGATTCAGCCTATTTATGGTAACTACGATCAAAGTATTTTTATTTTTTTGAATTATGATTTGAATTATGTGTTACTAAAATGATATTCTTGATCACTTAATAGATGATCTTTACGGACGCTGCTTTGGAATGCATACTTTACGTATGATTTACATTATAGCAGTAATTTTTTATCTGTAAAAAAGAATATGGCATATAATGACACATAAGTGAAAAAAGGTCTACGCAAACAATTTTACTTTGCGTCAGCATATGTTATAAAAAAACTAGCAGATTACCTTTTTAATAAGGCACAAAAATTACCAAAACAGAGGCAATCTCTTGAATTTGCGTATGTAACTTTTTTTCAAAAAAGCACTGTTTTGGTACCCTTTTTGTAAACAGCATCATTTTGAACCCTATTTCAAGTATAAAATATATAGTTTTTAGTTTTTATATTTAAAAGAACAGAAAAATAACTTACATGGGTTTCTTTTTACCGATCGAAAAACATAATTGACAACTTTGCAGATATACGTGCACTCAAGAAGGAGTATATGTTTTGTTTATACTGTACGACTTAAACAATTAATTAACACTTAAAACTGATTTAAGAAGATCAACAACAATATATATCGAAAAAAACATCAAAAACAACAAAAACAAATTATTGAGTTGCCCTGCTTTGTTAAACCTTTTTAATAGCAAAAAAAAGGTTTTTTTTGGTAAACCTGTCTAAATACATAGTACTGCGGGACTTTGTAAGAAAAACGCGTGTGTGTGCATTGTATACTACCCCTGTAAAATACATGAAAAATAGATATCATGCAGTCATTTGTATACAGAACAAATAAAATACCAGTGAATAAATACAATGCATGTGAAGGATACTTTTTCATAAGATAATATAAACATAAAATGTAACATTAAAACTATTTTTACCGCAATTTTCTACGTGATAATAAGTACTCACCTTCCCGAATCGGTAAAATGGTTATAATAAAATGTTCAACTTAATGTTTTTTGCGTAAGAGGAAAACAAAAAAAGGCTTCATTTGATGCAATAGTAGTTGATACATTGTTCGGATTTGTTTTCAGCATATTTTACTAATAGAATCTTTTTTGCCTCTATTCAATAATTTTAAAATCTACTAGCAAATATGCATTAAAATTAAAATATAAAAAGATGTATTTACCTAGCACAAAAAAGCTAACCAAACACAGTCTTTTTTATTATAAAAAACAGCAATAAAAATATATGATTAAATTACGCTAATATAATATCTTTTTTTTTTTTATGGCTAGAAAAAAATATGCATAGAATAATGCAAGAAACACCCCGATAAATGCAAAGTAAGCATGATTTATAATCCTCGTATTTTTAAATCTATTATATACAAAAAGCAATTTTAAAGATCTGCATTAATAAAAAAAAACATGTAAAAAAGCATTGATCAAAGCACATAATTTTTTTAAAAACAAAAAATATAGAAAAAGAAAAAGAAAAAGAAAAAAGGCCCCCTTCAAGAAAAACTGCCATTGCGCCCTCAAATTTGTAAATCCGCCCCTGTGGAGTAGGATTTCAAAAAAGATGCAATTATCGTAGCTATAAGTTTATAAATATTATTTACAATGCATTTTCTTTCTGCATATGCGCAAAACATTCGTTCTTATGCAGACATGCAATTTGTTATAGTACGCAATATCTAGTTTAATAAAATTCTGTAGGTTGCCATCCTGCGCTTCGAATTAAGCGTACTGTCATTTAATTTTTTTTTCTTTAGTGATTGTTCTATTAAAATGTTTTTTGGTGCTAATGTAACTCGAAGAACAAACTAATATACCTATATATACACGTTTTATTTTGTATTCATAGTAAAGAAAGCTAAAAAAAGGTATTCAAAAAACTGGTACACTTGATGTCCAGAAGTGATAAAAAGTCTATAAGATTGGCGAATTTTGTTAAAGTATATTTTTTATGTGGATTATTTCTATTGTCGGCTACAATAGTACATTTTTTACAACAAAAGAAAACAACAAAACTTATTACTTTATTGTACAGAATAACAAAAAAAAATGCAATGTGTTTATATTAACATAAAACCTTTTTAAAGACATTTTTTACGGTAAGTTACAACGAACAATAATTAAAAACTTTGATAATGTACAAATTTTGCAATAAGCAGGATAGAGATAACGTTGTTTTATTAAAAACACTATAGCGTAGCTTGACGTTAAAAGTTAAAAAATTGTATAAATTGAATTATAATGTAATGTTTTGTAGGTTTTGGGGTTTATATAAGCCTGGTAAAGTTCATGCATACTAGTTTGGTTTTATACCTATAACCTACGCTACATTTTTTTCATACGGCTTTGCCTTTCCTATCCTTGTATTTTGCAGAATTTGCTGATGATAAGAGTTTTTTTATTATTGTTTGTTGCAACTTATCATAAAAAGTGTCCTAAAAATAATTTTTATGTTACCATACATACATGGCTCTATATAAATGTAATGTTATACAATATGATAATAATTCATCCTTTCGTTTTTATTTTCTTATATGGGAAACTTGGATTTTTGTAGCGGAAAAGAATAAATCCACAAGTTAAAACTGTACCGTGTAAAAAGATTAATGTTCCTAGTGCTTTTTTAACATTTTTACATCAATTTGTACCATTGCTTTCTTTTTCAGTTTTTATTTTTTTTTGTTCGAATCGAAAAAATTGGCTATTATGGGGCATTAATCTATGCTCGTAAGATTACAAAAGCAACAAAAACCAATAAAAAAGGCCTCTTTGTAATAAATATACTTTTTGAAAAGCGTCGTCTACAATTCAAAGCGCAAAGATGCGCCATACTAGCACATACGTAGCTTTTTACTTGTAATTAAATTAGATTATACGCATAAAAAAATAAAAAATTTTTATCGCATATGAAGGCATCTTAATAAGTTATTTTTTAGTACCGGATTTATGCATTTACACGTTGCGATTTATTTTTTAAAATCATTCCCGCCTATTCATTTACGGTGCAAACATATATGCTTATTTTTATTATTTTTTTAGTATGGTCATTTTTTGTTTGTAATCACATTTTCAGCATATGAATTAACTCAGGCATGATAAAAGAATATTATAAAATATAAGCAATATTTATATAAACACACATGATACAGGTAAATGCATAGAAAAAAATCATAATTTTAAACTGCATCTGTTTTTGAAATACATAAAATTTAATGTTTTTTTAGACATTTATTTATAAATTGGTTTATTGTAGCACTGTGGAGAACCCGTCCAGCCGTGTAAAAACTACCCACTATTAAATCGTAAAATTAAGTTACAAAGTTTAAAAAAATGTGCCTATTTAGAATTACAAAATGTAAAGTTGAGTAAAGTTACGTTTTTTTTTTTTACTTTTAGTGCGTAAAATCAGGTTTTGTAATACAGAGGGTTTTTGCAATTTAAATTCAAAACGTATTATGCACGATACACACGTTTAAAATACCATATTATGCTGTTTTTTTGCATTAAAGAATAGAAATCTATTGTTTGCATTTATTATATTTTTCGTGCAAATGAGAAACGAAAAAATACATACACTGTAAATGTTTTGCATGTTTTACATGCATAGTTAAAGCAGTTTTTTTTGTTAAAAATACATTTTTTTATAGTCTGTTTCAGTTACTACAAATTGCTACTCTTACTGCGGTTAGCGTTTACTACGTGTCACCGGTAACCCGAAAATTATTTGTAACTCGGAATTTTACTTATAAGGCACTCGAAAGTATCATCAAACCGTTATCTTTTGCAAACACTTTTGGCTTTATACATGTCGTAAAAAGTATATTATTTATCTATATTTTATTTAAAATTTATCTATTAAAAAAAGTAAAAAAAACAACTAATTGTTATTTAAGTCTTAATACTGCTAAAAAATATAATTTTTTAAAGTTGCTATCCTTATCTTAATCGGCTTACCGGTTTTGAAAGCAAACTAATTTTAAGGATGTTTTTTTTAAAAAGGGATACCTTTTGATATAGATGAAAAGCCGTTTGGTTGCTTTTTTAGTTTACGAACATTGTAGTTCAATTTAGTGGCGTAGGAAGGGGGACGGGGGGGGGGGGCTAGGGGGTTCAAGCCTCCCCCCTGTAAAAAAACTGCGCCTGAATTTAAGGGGGGGGGGGTCTATTTTTGTGCAGAGATTTTTTTGCTAAAAAATTCTAAAAAAAAAAAATAATTAACATAAAAAAATTCAAAAAAAACTAAT